>JAPQNM010001833.1:30000-60000 GCA_029783475.1 Metacarcinus magister | reverse complement strand
CCTAGGCTTGGCAAAAAAGATTTAACAATATGGAACCCTGTAACAGTATTTATAGTAGCCTATCCCTATCTGATTATTAAGTTTTGTGTACCCGATGATTCATGATACATACGCTCCTGACGACCGCTGGATGTACACTGCCGGTTGTTGACACAATGACATTCAACCAGTGTTGCCAGATGGCTCTCACGAAAATCAGCAGCATATACCACTAATTTCGCTCCAGATTTCATGGACCCCCTATCAAAGTGCCACCTACCTTTAGGGGTCCGCGGGCCCAACTTAGAGAACCGCTGCTATAGAGAGTTTAGAACATGTATTAGAAACAGCAAAAAGATAATGTTTGTAGTAGATTTCAATTGTAGTAAAGTAAGGTGGAAGACGTATCTAAGCGGAGGTTAAAATACTTGAGAAAGTCGATTATTGAAGCTAACAATGAATAATGCAATGATACAATGGATAATTGAAAACAACTAGATATAAAGGAGAAAATAAACCATCAAGATTATACCAAAGGATTAAATCTACAAAAATATATACATTATGAGTGCCCCCTTGGAAACAGTGACCATGTGGTTTTGGAAATTGAAATTAAGGGAGGAAATATGGAAGTCAAGCAGGAGGAATCATATAAAATGTAAAGGAGGAATTTTGGTAAAGCTTGCTATTATTGAAGAAAAAAAAAAAAATGACGAAACAGATTGGACATGAAGGAGAGAACTAAAAAATCGTTCAAGAAAAATATGACTTTTCCCGTATGATATATGAACAAACACTTAATTAAGTACGTTCCATTTTATCAAGTAAAATAAGAAGGAAACAAAGAGGGGTTTAACAGAAAGTTTGGAAAAGGCAACAGGAAAGGGACAGAGCATGGTTGGGAATGAAAAAATAACCGAAACAGAACATGAAAAAAAAAAATAGCAAGAAATGAATGTTTAGGTAAGAAGAGAGGAGAGAATAGATACGAAAAGGATATAGCTGACAAGTGTAAGAGAGAAACGAAGCTATTTTATAGATTTATTAATGGAACACTGAATCGTAAAAAAGCTTAGCTCGGTTGAAGGAAAATAAATAAATATTTGAGGACCCGAAAGAAATTTGTGAAGCACAGAATAAAAAAATTTCAGTGTTTACAACATAATCCAAATCTGAAAAACCACAAGCAAAAGAGCAAATATGAGATGTGGGAAATCAAGAGTAATAGGAGAGGAAAATGGTTATGATGAAGGAATTAGATGAGAAAAAGGCAATATTACCAGATTGGGTATCAGCATCAATCTTGAAGGAGGGTAGAAAAGAAATGGCTGAGCCAATTCATGATATAATTGAGTGTTCTCTCACAAGAGGAAAAAGTAAAAAAAAAATTGAAAAGAGCTGATATAATGCTTATCTCTAAAAATGGATATAAAGAAAAATCGCTATATTATAGGCCAATGTCTTTGACCAGCATAATATGCAAGATATGTCAGAGCGTCGCTTGCTCGACACCGTGGTGAAGCCATCATCATTAGGGGCAGAGAGAGCTGTGGTGGAGCATGACGAGGCGACACCCAGAGATAGCGCTGAAGTAGCAGGTTCAACGGCTGTAGCAGGCGTTGCAACAGCACTGGGAGGTGTTGCCGTGCAGAAACAGAGGTGGATGGCTGGCTGAGTGTACAGACTGGACTGCCCTAATAGAGAACGGAATGGATATCAACACAAACTTAGACATTTTTAACTCGTACTTCCATTTTTGTTTTGATATGTTAGTGCCTACTAAGAAAATAATGGTCTACCCAAACAACAAACCATGGGTTAACATAAAACTAAAAACGATGATCCATGAAAAACGAAGTCTTATGCAAAATGGTGATAATATTCAACGAAAATCAGTACAGAAACAATTAAACAAGACAATTGAAGAGTCGAAAAAGTCATACAAAATCAAGTTTGAGGATCTATTTAGGACAAATAGCGTGAAAGACGAAGTGTAGGGATTAAAAACCTTGTGTGGATACAAGCAAAATGAAACTATTCCTGAACCAGAAAACATCACCACATATGTTAAAGAGATGAATTTATTTTTCGCAATGTTTAAAAAACACGACTTTAGTGATGAGTGCAATAATGTGATGTCATTAATTGGATCCAGAACAGATTGAATAGTTATTATAACACAGGAGTGTGAGGTGCGATCCCTGAGGCATGTACGAACTAACAAGGATACGGGGCTTGACGGGGTGGCAGCCAAAACATTCAATTGTTGTGCTGAACAACTTGCACAAGTACTACAGCAACTTTTCCAGGACTCCATAGACCAAGGGGTGGTGCCGTATAAGTGGAAAGAGTCAGAAATAAAGCCCATAGCAAACATTTCCTTCCCTAAAGTAATTAACGACTTTAGACCCGTAATTTTAACTTCAAATGTAATTAAATGCCTGGAGAATATACTGAAAACATAATTTTGTGACAGTGTAGAAACATTTCAAGACCCACCGCAGTTTGCATACTGTAAGAATAGGAGTGTTCAGGTTACAAGTTTGACTCTGTTGAATGATGTTACCAAACACATTGACAAACCAAATTCACAAGTCAGAATACTTTATATAGACTTCAGCTCTACTTTCAATACAATCCAACCCCATATTTTATTGAATAAATTGCTTGGGATGGGTGTGAACTGTTATCTATTGAAGTGGATTTTCATTTTCTTAAGAAAGCTAAGAAAATGGTCGGTTTCATCGTAAGAGCTTTTGAGTATAAATCTGAAAAAAGTTATCCTTACAATATATAATACACATCTACAATATTGCATTAAATTTTGGTAATCATACAATAAAAACAAATATTAATATGCTGGAAAAAATACAAAGAAAAGTTATTAGAATGATCTCAAGATTGCAAAACAAGCCCTACGAAGAACGATTTAAGGAGCTATACATATTCAGTTTATCCAAATGTAGGCTACGAGTGGACCTAATTGAGGTATTTAAAAATGTCCATGGTTTAGATAATATCAACCTAAACGACTATGTAAATACCGATCTCACAAGCATGACTCGTAACAATAACTTCAAGATCATTGGTAAGCATTGGAGATCGTAGGAAGCGAAGCACTTTAATTTCAATAGAATCATGAGAATTTGGAATTTTCTCCCAGCACAAATAGTTAACAGTATAACAATTGAATATTTTAAGAAGAAACTCGATAAACACTTAGCATCTATTCACCAAATTGAGTATTTCATTCATGCGTATTTTCTTTTTTGTGGTAGTAATACCGTAGCTTGCTTCTGTTTGCACACTTTCCATGATAGTTTTTCCATATGAAATGATATCACTTCTTCTTCGGCCAGTTTTGGCTTGCGGGAGGGGTAGATGGGGAGGAGCATTCCACTTTGCTATCCTTTTGTCTCTATCAAGTAGATATTTAGTAGTAGTGTAGCTACACGGACAGCCTCGTCAGGTCCAGTAATACTGTTGCTGTCTGTTCTTCCTTGTGCACTCTTTTGTACTTGTTTGCATTTTAGTTTTGTGCAACAAAATCAGCAACCTGTCGAGTAGTATTTGGGGAGCGTGCTGCTGTATGTTATGCGGAGGCCGATGCCGCTGCTACTGTTGCTGTTGCTCCAGGAGCAACTGGCTGCTACTGGCCCACCGCTACACCTTGTCCAGCAACGAGAGATGGCTCTGGACACTACCCATGCAGGTGAGGGAGGCTGTACTGCATGACGGGCCCCACTTACGTGTTGTACACCTTTATGAGGGCATCTGCATCGAATTGGTATCTTATTCGACGCAAGAGTGTCTCTCTGAGGGAGACTTTACGGACCACACACACAAGGTGATGGTTGAAGCTGAGTTTTGAGTTGACCTCCACCCACAGGATGTTGATTGAGTCCTGGCAAGGGTGTCATTTCCTAATTTACTCTGGCCTTCAAGCAATCCGAAATTCTCTCTCTCTCTCTCTCTCTCTCTCTCTCTCTCTCTCTCTCTCTCTCTCTCTCTCTCTCTCTCTCTCTCTCTCTCTCTCTCTCTCTCTCTCTCTCTCTCTCTCTCTCTCTCTCTCTCTCTCTCTCTCTCTCTCTCTCTCTCTCTCTCTCTCTCTCTCTCTCTCTCTCTCTCCTCTCTCTCTCTCTCTCTCTCTCTCTCTCTCTCTCTCTCTCTCTCTCTCTCTCTCTCTCTCTCTCTCTCAACACCAACACAACACCGGTACACCACTCTGTGACAGACCTTGGTTTTATCAAGACTGGCTTGTGACAGGCTGTATCACCTTCCCCCCTCCCACACACACACACACCTCCAGTATGAAACTCTTCATTTCTTCATGGATAAGTGGTTCATTGAATTTGGTCTTTTTTTTCGTGAAATGCCCTGGTAGCTACGACACCGCCATAACAAGTGAACAATCAGTAGGTTTGTAATTCATAGGTTTATATTTCAATTGCTTCATGGATAAGTGGTTCATTGACTTTGGTCATTTTTTTCGTGAAATGCCTTGGTAGCTACGACACCGCCATAACAAGTGAACAATCAGTAGGTTTGTAATTCATAGGTTTATTTTTTAAATGGATAAGTGGTTCATTGACTTTGATATTTTTTCTCGTTATTTGCTGGTTACTCAATATGCCGGAATGTTCAACACTCATGCTGTGTAAAAGAGATGCTCTACTACCAGACATTTCATGAAATGACCGACCAAATCAGTCAATTCATAGAATGACTAAAGTATTTAGACGTTTCACGAAATGACTAGTTTCACAGTCTGACTGTAACATATACACATACAATACACACACAAAAACAGACAACCAAACACACTAAACTCACTCACGCACTCACTCCCTCCCACCCACCCACCCACTCACACATAACCCCATCCCCACCCCCACCTCCCCACCCTCCACCCACCCGAACCCCACACCCCAACACCCCCAACCCCACACCCCCAACCCCCATCCCCCACCCCCACCCCCCACGTACCAACCCCACCCCAACCCACCCACCCCACCCACCCTCAACCCCACAATCCCCATCCACCCACACTAACCCCCCACCCCCCACACCGACCCCCCCCACACCCCCCCACACACCCACACACCCACCCCCCACCCACACACACACACCCACACCCACATACACACACACCCACACACACCCACATCCACCCCCACACACACCCTCCACACACACACACACACACACACACACACACACACACACACACACACACACACACACACACACACACACACACACATACACACACACCAACCCCCCGGCCCCCCAACCCCCCCTCAACCCTCCTTCCCCCTCTAACCCTCCCAATCCCCCCCCCCACACACACACACGCACACGCACACGCACACACACACACACACACACACACACACACACACACATGGTCGGCTTAATCACTGCCTTGGCCGTTGGTTTTTAGTGGTAAAATTGTTCGTTACCTGTTGTGTCCCCCATGCGAGTGTCGGCTAATCTTCTCTTCCCCCAGAACTACTCTTGGACAGGCTGTCCAAGCCAGATATGGACTTATGCATTCCTGCCACGCACAGTGTTATTACCGCATTCTGCAGAATGGGAACTCTGTGGCTGTAAATAGCCAAAAATGACAGACGTTCAGCTGTCTGCCGCTGTGTGTATGTGTGTGCATGTGTGTGCGTGTGCGTGTGCGTGTGCGTGTGTTTGTGTGTAAAAGTAAAGTAAAATATATTTACTGCCTTTCTCTACACATCACTCAAATTAATAACAAAAATAAACATTTTTGTAGGCACAGTCTGTCGAGCAACAGCTCTTTAAACAGACAGGTTTATCTTGATAACTATTCTTCTGTAGCATAGGCATAATTCATAATAAAAAGATGAAAAAAAAACTACATGGGTGGTATTCATGAATCATCCATTCCAAACATACATACAAATATACATTATATAAATTATATACAATAACTATACAATTTATATTAAGTTTTATTGACATGACAGTCATTTTCTTATGTGTTTTGAAATGTAAATAAATGCTTTTTAACTTTTTTTGAATATAGCTATATTGTTATCTATAAGAATTTTAATGTCTGCAGTCAGAGACTTCCATAATTTAGGACCATCACATATAACACTGTTATTAAATAAAGCAATGCAGAGTTGAGGACAAAGTAGATTGATATTGTTACGTCTTGTGTTGTAAATAGTTACTATGAATTTAAATATTTTGCTTCCTGGATAGGTTTCTGTATCTGTAGATATGTAAAATAATAAGGTATGTTATGATTTAAATTAAATTAAAAATATTTAGAGTGAGATACATATGGTACGTAAAGTCATATTTACCCTTGAAACGTATACATCTTATAATATTATTTTGAACAATTCTTAATTGATTTAAGAAGGATGGCCATGTACACGTCCAAATAGATATGCAGTAATTAATGTGAGGATAACATAATGCATAGTAAATACTTAATAATGCCTCTGTTGTGAGTTGATGACGGACACTATACAATAAATCACACACTGTAGCCAGTTTTATTCTTACATCATTAATGTGGTAGCTCCAGTTAAATTTTTTGTCAATATGTACACCTAGGAATTTTATATGATGAGCTCAGTTCTATTATTGTACTTGCTAACAATAGTGGAGGCATATCATTCTTTATTGAGCGGTTTTGGAAAAGTGTATATTTAGTTTTAGTAATATCAAGATTTAGTTGATTTGCTTTTATCCATTGATTTATTAAATTTAGTTCCCCTTGCAAGTTGAAACGTAAAGAATCTATGTTTTTTTGTCCGTTAATAAAGATTAGTGTCACCAGCATTTACGATAAATTTATATGTTGAGCTAGCACATATAATGTCATTGATGTATATTAAAAAAAAATAGGCCCTAAAATAGATCCTTGTGGCACACCTTTGGATACATATTTAGCAAATGAATATGTTGAATTGCAGTAGACAGATTATGACCTATTATCAATGTAGCTCTTAAACGATTCCTGTGGAACACCTCTAATCCCCATGTGTTCTAATATATCATTAATTATTTTATTGCTTAATGAATCAAAGTCTTTGGATGAATCTATAAATATTCCAGCAACATGGCACTAACGCTCTAAATGTGTATAGATGTCAGGGCCGAGGTGACTACCAATTAGTATTATGATTCTAGAGAGTTATGGGGAAAAAAAGTCATGGGGTATGATACCCCGAATATATGTACACACAAAATAATAGCAATCAGCAGGCTAACACCCAAAACAAATCACCAACGACGATCTGCTAGTAAACAATTACCAGAGCAGGTGTATGACACCCAATAACTCCCTGAACAGCTGTCTGGAGGGTGAGATGCGCGACAGCAACACTCGGCAACGTAGATAGCACCTCAGGCAGCAGGGAGGATCAAATGATGTAGGTACAGTTGAAGGGCACACTAGAAGGGAGCCCAAGTCTCCAGAAGTGCCTTCGGAATGTTGAGAACAGGCAGCAGGTGGGAGGCGTTGTCAGGTGAGAGAGCTGATGCGGTCTGTCTGTCCCCGGTCCCGCGGCGTGGAGCTTCCCCGCCACTACCCCACTCCCCTGTCCAGGGGTAGGGGAGTAATCTAACCAAGGCAAGCTCAGCGCCGCGGGACCGGAAACAGACAGGCCGCCTCAGCTCTCTCACCTGACAACACCTCCCACCTGCTGCTAGTTCTCAACATTCCGAAGTCACTTCTGGAGACTTGGGCTCCCTTCCAGTGTGCCCTTCAACTGTACCTACACCATTCGACCCTCCCTGCTGCCTGAGGTGCTATCTACGTGGCCGAGTGTTGCTGCCGCGCATCTCACCCTCCAAACAGCTGTTCAGGGAGTTGTTGTGTGCCATACCCCTGCTCTGGTAATTGTTTACGAGCAGATCGTCGTCAGTGATTTGTTTTGGTTGTTAGCCTGCTGATTGCTATTATTGTGTGTGTAAATATATTCGGGGTATCATAATCCATGACTTTTCTTCCCATCAACTCTCTAGAATCAAAATATTAATTGGTAGTCACCTCGGCCCTGACATATTGGCGACCTCGCCAGGATAAGACCTACCATTTATTTATTATATTTTTACATATTGTGGGTTTTAATCTTTTAGTCGCTGCTGCGCGCCATTGTTGCCTGAGGCCCGAGAGTAATGTTATGAGAGTGCTTTAATTGCTGTCAAACTCTTGCTTTTTCCAGATTTTGCACGTGAGGTGTTGTCCAATTTTTGGTTTTGTTTTGTGTTCTCTGTTTGGTCTTCTCCATGTCTTCCTTTCAAGAACTGAAGGAGCAGGGTGAAGCCCTTGGTCTGCAAGGCAAGGAAATTGGCCAGTAGATCGTAGAACAGCAGAAACACGAAAGGGAAAAACGACAAGCTGAGTGAGAGAAGGAGAGAAAAGAAAAACAAGCGGGAAGAAAAGAAAAACAAGCGGGAAGAAAAGAAAAACAAGCTGAGAAATAGAGAGAAGAAAGACAAGTTGAGAAAGAGAGAGAAGAAAGACAAACACAAGCTGAGAGGGAGAAAGAGATCAAGCTGGCAGAAATTGCAGCTAAAGGTAAGCCCTCAGTCCTACCATCACATGATCCTGTTTCCAGACATAGTCTACCACCGTACAAGGATGAAGAGGCGGTGGCCTAGTGGCTAGTAATCGGGCATACCAGCTCAGGGTCCCGCGTTCAAGCCTCGGCACGGGCTGGCCACTTTTCTTCGATACTACCGCCACTACCGAGTGATCACCCACATGCTGTCATAACACCATCCTCGCCGGGACTGCAACGTTATATGCGCGAGGAGCTTCCGCTGGCAACATGAGCCTATCAATAAGAAGAAACAAGGCGTCACTTAAAAAATCTAACCCGCACTACTAACTGGCGGAGTCCAACCATCTAAGGTCTCCTTGAAGCCTACCGGCGCCACGGGTAAAAGATAAAAAAAAAAAAAAAAAAAAAAAAAAAAATTTAACTAGGTTTGACCGAGTGGCCAAGATGCTGGTTTTACCCAGAGATACATTTGCCGTTCGTCTGGGTTGCCTCCTTACTGGGAAAGCTGCCGATCTCTACACGTCCCTTCCCTCGTCCACCACTGAGGATTAGGAGTTACTGAAGCAAGCCTTGTTAACAGGCTTCTGTAAAACTCCAGATGGTTACCGGGTGGATTTCAGGTCAAACAAGATTAGAGTAGGACTGAACTACCATCAGTTCGTTACCCAGTTATCGAGGATGTTTGATTCGTGGGTTTAGTCTTCCTCTGTGGCCAATGTTTATGCTGATTTAAGGGAATTTATCATATATGACAAATTTCTGTCCTCCTTATCACCAGAACTACGCCTATTCATCAAGGAAAGAAGGCCTACCAAGCTGAAGGAAGCAATACAACTAGCAGATGACTGGGCATCCGCCCACAATGTCTATCCTAAGGTCTCTTCGTACAACAACGCTACTTGCTACTCCACTCAAATCTCTACCTTCTTCTGGGAGTCAGACTCCCTCAACCGTGATTTGTCACAATTGTGGAGAAGCAGGACACCTACGACCACGCTGTCCCAGGAATCCTCGAGCATTCAATTACGGAACTACTACCATGCCCCCTATAGGGTTGGATTTTGTTTAGAGGATCATAAAGTACCTGACTTCTCAGTTACGGGGACTATTAATGAGTCATGGTATTCCTCTATTAATAGGGATACTGGATGCTCTGGTGTTGTAGTTTCCGAGGAAGCCTTGCCAGACATTGACCCGTCACTCTGCCCCAAAGTACAAGTTGCTGACTATTTGGGACGTCTCGATGAATTTCCTGTCGTTAAGTGTTACTTAGGGTACCCATTTTACACTGGCTGGACAGATGCTGTAAGGACCCCATTTAAATTTGCTAGTGCTCTAGTTGGGAATATTCTCGGGGTACAAGATCCTGATAGTCCTGTTTCTCTACTCAGTAATGACAACCATCTTCTCCATAGTAACCATGACCAAGCCACCACCGACGTTTCTTCCCTACAAGATCCACTGTCGCCTCTTGATGACTCGCCTTCGCCCGGAACCTCCCTCTCCTCTTAAGACAAGGACAACCTCTATTATGGATGTCAGCATCTACCACCAGTTGAGTCCTTCACTACTCAAGTGTGTGCTGTGGAGACCAGAGCCGGTCGATCTAAACGGGTCCAACCTCTAGTTCTGCCTAAGCTCCATCCTTCGACTGTAACCCCTGAGGAGTTTCGTCAACTTCAGGAATCCTGTCTTTCCTTGACGTGTTTACAAACAAAGGCTACCACTCAAGAAATTGAGAAGGCAAAGGATAGTGCCACCTACCAGTCTATACATGAAGACGGCCTCCTGTACCGAAAATGTCTCTCCTCGGATCACCCTCAAAAGGTAAATGGTTTATCTTTGGTTGTTCCTAGCGATTGCCGTCCCGTCATCCTACGTGTTGCTCACGAAGGTCCTTTGGCTGGACATTTCTCCCATCGGAAGACCCAGGTGAAGGTATTCCAAGACTTTTATTGGCCAGGGATGTGTGCAGACCTCCGGGATTACTGCCGTTCCTTCGACAAGTGTCAACGCATGTCAGCTAAGGGAAAGGTACGTCCAGTACCTCCTCAACCGTTACCTGTCGTAACTGAACCCTTCTCCAGAGTTGCCATTGACTTGGTAGGGTCCCTTGTCTCCACCGTCTTCTGAAGGGCACCGTTACATTGTAACTCTTATTGATTTTTCCACTGGATTTCCAGAAGCCATGCCTCTTAAAGATATTTACACCATATCTGTATCTGAATTTCTGTTAACCATCTTCGCCAGAGTGGGAATCCCCAGGGAGATCCTTTCCGACCATGGGACTCAATTTACTTCCCAGCTTATGGCAGAGCTACACAAACTACTAGGAGTAAAACCCATTTTCACCACGCCTTTCCACCCCAACGGAAACGGGCGGGTTGAGCGGCTGCACGGTACCCTGAAGTCTGCTCTTCGGAAGTTGTGCTCTGATAAGCCCAAGGAGTGGCATCGATATCTAATTCCGTGAAACACTTGAAACACTTGAAACACTTTATTATGCTTACATATATGATTTTTTAACATGAAGATTAGTTTACATTTGTAAGCAGCTCATACAAAGCAAAACTTGCTTTTCGGGCAACATGCTTTTGATTTCCAGTTTTAGTCGCTATTGTAATATACATATATAAAATTTTCATTATGTAAAACATTTGTACTCCTTATAGACATCATTATGTACATATGATACAAAAAGACCTAGTTATTACTATCAGTACTGGCTAAGTAAGTATTGCTTATAATATTTCTTAAATGTATGCAATGTAGGTAGTTGTTGAATATGATTTGGCACAGAATTCCAAATTTTAGGGTCAGAAAAAGCTAGAGAGTGCTGGAAGACTGACAGGTTATGCTGTGGAACACGGAGATATTCACGGGTGCGGGTGGGATAATTGTGCTGTGGTAGTAAGGCTGTCGTGTTAAGTAAGGCTGTCGTATTTCCTCTATTAATTTATTTGTACATATATATATATATATATATATATATATATATATATATATATATATATATATATATATATATATATATATATATATATATATATATACCAATTTGAAATTTGTTTACATCAAAAAGTTTTAAGATATTCATGTTTTTGAATAAAGGTTGTGTATGATCAAAATAACCATGATTCGAAATAATCCTAATGATTTTCTTTTGCAAACGGAACAAGGGAAACAAGTGAATAGGGTAAGTGTTACATCAAATCGGTGTACAATACTGAAAATGTGGTAATACATGGGCATTGTACAGTATTTGTAGGACATTGTTTGGCATGAGGTCTTTTACTTGATAAAGTAGTGATATGTTCCTTGATAATTTATGGCTTAAGGTATTTATATGTGCTTTGAATGTCATCCCTTCATCAAAGGTAATGCCTAACATTTTATGTTGGTTAGTTTTTTTAATGATATTGTTGTCATAATTTGGTGGTGGCAATGTATCTATAGTTTTGTTTGTGAATAACATGTAATATGTTTTATTTAAGTTAATGGTTAATCTATTACTAAAGCACCAATTTAGTAAATTTTCAAGGTCAGAATTAGCAGTTCCAATCATGGATATAGGGTTTTCACCAGTAATTTATAAGGTGGAGTCGTCGGCGAAAAGTACGGATTTAAGATGGGGAAATATTTGGGGATGATCATTGATATAGATCAGGAATAAAATCGGGCCTAGTACACTGCCCTGCGGAACTCCATATTGTATATTTCGAGGTAAAGATAAATTATTTAGATTCTTGGTAGAATGTGTTCTGTTGGAGAGATAATCCTTGAACCAGTTATGAATTATACCCCGAATGACATAATGTTTTAATTTTTGCAATAATATGTCATGATTAACGATATCGAATGTCTAACAGAAATCAATGAAAATGCCAAGTAAGGAATGTTGTGAGTCTAAGGTAGAGTAGGTATTTTCAGAAAGGTTATGTAATACATGGAAGGTACTCAAACCTTGTCGAAAACCAAACTGTTGCGGTGTTATAATAGATTTTCAAGAAAATTAATTAAGTATTTTTTCATTAATTTTTCAAAGATTTTAGAGGAGGTACTGAGAAGTGATATTGGTCTGTAATTGCCAAGGTTATTTTTAGGAACATTTTTGTATATTGGGATTACTGTAGCATGCTTAAGAGGATATGGACATATACCCTGCTAGATAGATTGATTGAATAGTTTAGATAATGGAATGGCTATTTGTTCATTATTAGCTTTAATTATAGACACAGGAATCTCATTGAGAGTAGATTTTTTGTTTTTTAGTGATTTTATAACGGATATAACATCACTTGAAATAACAAAAGGGACAGACATAGATGAGGGATAGTCACCACGTAGAAACGTAACTGGATTAATATTGGCCGGTGGAATGTTGTTATCAAGGTTACCAGCAATATTTGTGTAATACTCATTGAATGCATCAGATATCTGTGAAGGATGTCTAAGTATTTTATTATTTAGTGAGATATAGCTTAGGGATGTTTTTTTGTGATTGTTTTTAAGTTGATTTATTGCATTCCAGGTTTTTCTAGTATCGTTCTTAAAATTTGTAAATATATTCATGTAGTAGGATTTTTTTGAGTTACTGATAATCTTATTTAACATATTGCGATATACTTTATAATGATTTTCTGTGATAGCACCTACTTTATAGTCTTTATATAGGTTATTCTTAGTTTTAATGGACTTGATAACAGCTGCTGTTATCCATGGGTTGTGCAGTCTTTTTACAGAAATATACTTAGTTCTTAACGGAAAACTATCATTGTATAATTCATTAATTTTAGTAAGAAATGTACTGAAATTGGTATTCACATTTTGCGAAGATAAGAGAACATTCCAATCTATATTATTAAGTTTATGTGAAAAAAGTGGTTTAAACTAAGGAGTCATATGTCTTAATTCAATTTTGGTGGGTTTTTCGTTTGTTAATGGAATGGAAATATTCAACAATATTGGTAAATGGTCTGAAATGGGGAAATGTATTATACCTGAGGTAAATTCTTTAGTGAAATTAGTAAATATATGATCAAGGAGAGATAGTTCAGACAAATTCAAGCTATCTGAAAACCTAGTTGGTCTAGCAATGTGGGGAATGAAATTTAATGCTTGGATATTCGCAAGAAAATTGTTGGTTGGCAAGTGTGTAGTGTGTTCTAATAGATTTATATTGAAGTCTCATATAAGTACGATATTGTTGTTTCCTGCCTTGTCCTGTAATAACATATCAAGTGTGTAAGAAAATTCATTTACCGCAATGTGTTTACTGTTTGGTCTATAGACAGCACAAACTAAGAAATCAAATGTGTGAGGGATTATTTTAACGGTGTTGATTTCAATTTGTTCACTAGCAAAGGTTAATTCTTTAAGTTGTTCAGAGTTCAACAAGTCTGAAATATATACAGAAACTCCACCTTGTGCCCGTGTATTTCTAACAAGATGGTAAGAGTGATAGCCTGTAATTTCATGCAGGTGTTTGTTGTTGTCAGTCAGCCAAGTTTCAGTCACAGCTAATACATCAGGAGGAGAGTAAAGGCTTTTGAGAAATGATTGAATATTATCAAAGTTTTTTAGATAAAGATCTAGAATTTATATACATTATAGTGAATTTGGTCAAATTCTGAGATGAAATAAAATTGTTGTAAGAAGAGATGTCATAATACTTAGAAAGGGCGTTGATGTCTATGTGTCCATACATTTGGTTGATAATGTCCATTGTTATATAATCATCTGCTGTGTGGTCATCTTCGAGATCATTGAAGAAAGTATGGTAGAAATTGGACATAACTGGGGAAAAAAACAAATAAATAAACAAGACAAAATAATAGTAAGAAAAATGTAGAAAAAAAAGGGAATGCAGTTGGTATAGCTGCAGTTGGTATAACTGCACCGGGTGCGAAAGCATACGCAAGAACGCACTCACTCGTAAATCATATTAAAAAGATGTTGACTAACAGTTCTGTAGAAAGAAAAAAAATAGAAACGGGAATAGTAGTAGAAGTATTATTATTATTATTATTATTATTAGTAGTAGTAGTAGTAGTAGTAGTAATAGTAGTAAGAAGTAGTTGTAGTAGTAGTAGTAGTAGTAGTAGTAGTAGTAGTAGTAGTAGTAGTAGTAATAATAGTAAGAAGTAGTAGTAGTAGTAAGAGGTAGTAGTAGTAGTAGTAGTAGTAGTAGTAGTAGTAGTAGTAGTAGTAGTAGTAGTAGTAGAAGTAGTGATATAATTATTATTATTATTATTATTATTAGTAGTAGTAGTAGTAGTAGTAATAGTAGTAGTAGTAGTAGTAGTAGTAGTAGTAGTAGTAGTAGTAAAAGTAGTAGTAGCAGTAGTAGTAGCAGTAGTAATAGTAATAGTATTATTATTATTATTATTATTAATAGTAGTAGTAGTAGTAGTAGTAGTAATAGTGGGAATCACCCCTCCGGAGAAGTTGGCTGTGGTGGAGAACCTCAACTCCATCAACCTTACCAGGTCCCTCACGGATATGATCATTGCTCAGGACGCACATGGTGAAATTGACCAAAGTGCGATCACTGAGCAAAAGAAACGAATCTCACGAGACAGGCAACAAGGGCAGAAGACCAGCCTTGAACACCTTTTGACCATCCTGCCTCCAGATACCGTGAGAAAAATCCACATCGCACAGGAGACGGGAGCGTCCAACTGGCTAGCATCACTACCAATCAGAGCAAAGGGCTTCAACCTCAACAAACAAGAATTTGTCGATGCCGTTGCTCAGAGGTATGGCTGGCCAGTGGAAGGGCTCCCTAACACCTGTGTGTGTGGTTCCCCCAACAACGTCGACCACACCATGACGTGCAAAAAGGGGGGATTCGTGTGTATCAGGCACGACGAGGTGAGGGACCTGACAGCCAGCATGCTCAGGGAGGTGTGCCATGACGTCTCCACCGAGCCAACTCTTCTGCCTCGAGATGGGGAACACCTGCGGTACAGGACAGCCAACACCGCCCCTGAGGCTCGCGTGGACATCGGTGCTCGGGGATTCTGGACCAGAAGGCAGCGGGCCTTTTTGGATATCCGGATCTTCGACCCGATGGCCGCCTCCCATCGCGAGCTATCCCTCGAGGCTCTCCACCAAAGGAACGAGCAGGAGAAGACAAGGGCCTACGGTGAGAGGATCCTGCAAGTCGACCATGGTACCTTCACGCCCCTGGTCTTCACCACATCTGGCGGCATGGGCCCCAAGGCTAGAAGCTTCTACTCAAGAAAAGCTGACTTGATGTCATCCAAGAAGCACCAGCCAAGGAGCTCCGTCGCCGCCTGGATGAGGTGTCGCCTCTCCTTCTCCCTGCTCCGGTCTGCCCTCCTGTGTCTCAGGGGTACGAAACATTCCACTCCCTCCAACACGGACATAAGTGACTTCGATTGCGAGGCCACAGTGGTAGAGAGTGGGATAAGGGTAGATAGGTTAGAGATAGAGTAAGGACGTAAATTTTGGTATAGATAGTTAGTATAGATATATGTTAATTTTAATACATTCTTAGGGTTAGGAATATTATGGTTGGATGCCACAGTCATTAGCGACCAGAGTTGGGGCTGATGACCTCCAATTCGTGGAGCCCTTTGAAATAAACGCAGGGTGGAGGTATCTTTTAATATGTAGTTGTAGTAGTAGTAGTAATAGTAATAGTAATAGTAGTAGTAATAGTAGTAGTAGTAGTAGTAGTAGTAGTAGTAGTAGTAGCGGCAGAAGAAGTAGTAGTAGTGGCTACAGCAGTAGTTATGGTAGCAGTATTAGTTTTCATTGATTTCGTAGTAGTTAGTAGTTGTAGTTTTGATACATTGTAATGTGTAGTAATGTTAATACTTATTATCACATTCACTGATTATAACGTAATAGTAATTAAAGTAATATGGATAAAGTTGTGATGATATAAATACTATAACAATAACAGTAATAAGAGCTGCAATAATAATAATCATGTTTGCATAATAACAGTAATGAAATTAATAAATTAATTAATTAATAAAGAATAATCATCATAACAAAAACTAATAATCATTAACACTAATGATAAATAATGACAGTAATAGCGATACTGATAAACTTATGTCAGTTGCAATAACTATAGTACTAGAAGCAACATTAGTGATAATAATAATATAAATATTATTAATAACAGAAATAATAGTAATAATAATAATAATAATAATAATAATAATAATAATCCAATAACAACAACAAAAAAAGATAACAATACAGTTATATAATTACCATAGTTGAAGCATTTAAAACACCTGATTGTTACCGCAGTAGTATGGTAGTTGTAGCACTGGTAGTAGCGTCATGCGGTAGTTAAAACAACAGTAGTTTCTTGTAGACATTTAGAAGTATCAGATGTTTATAGTAGTGGTATTGGTACTGGTAGTGGCTTCATGTGGTGGTTATGACAGAATGATTATGATGGTTTAATTTGTAGCAGTAGTGTTTTGTAGAAAAGTGGCTAAGATGAATAACTGTTTGAAGCGTAGTTGGTGGTTCAGGTTCACGTAGGCTGATGGTATTGTTTGTTGGTAGGAATCCATCATCAGCGGGTATTTCTCTAATAGGGACAACAGAGATTTCTCGTCGACAATTATGTGCTTTATGGTAGAATTGTGTAATTTCACTATTATTTTACCTTCTTTCGTGTAACACTGTTGAAACTTGGCTTTGTGAGATTTTCTTATATCCAGAATGGTGTTGAAAAGTTTCCTGCGTTTGGGTGTGAGACTCTCATTAATGTATAGTTGTGGTTTTAGCTGGATGCAGGCACCAATAAGATCTTGTTTCAACGATCTGTTCACTAGCTTGATGATGATTGGTCTATTTCTTTGTTGTCTCTGTGGACCCAGTCTATGTGTTATGCTAATATCAGATTCCTGTATATTGATCTTAAGGGTTTCTTTGATTGTATTTACCACTACACTAGGAGTATGTTCAGTGTCTGTTTCTAGAAGAAGGGAAGGACCACTGAGAATCAGTGTCTCTTCGTTCGTATTGCTCGACACTGTCTATGTGTGTTTCCATGTCTTGCACTTTGTCTTTCAGGCTGTTCACCTCTGATGTAAGGCTTTCAATTTTGTTATCTTTTGCTGCCAATTTTTTTATCAATGTATCCAATTTATCATTTATTTCCTTAGATATTATTTTGGTGATTACTTTCACAATAGACTTCGACTCTTCTGACATTGTTTCGAGCATTTTCACCACTTCACTTTGTTCACTCAGGTTCTCTGTCATCGTTGCCATGGCTTGGTTATTACCCTTATTTTCTTCACGAACAGATGATCTAAGGTTTTCTTTGTACACCATACTTGCCAGTAAGAGGGACTTGCAGAGATAAAATCCAGTTACTCAGAACGAGCAAAGTTTCACACCCGGCGCATTAAGGTCTTGACTATGGGTTAATTGTGTAGGTGTGCGCCTTTATGAGGAGAGCGTGCGACTGACTGGTGTGGTGGTTGAATGGCCTACATTGTTTGCCCTCAGAAAGATCCCAAACGACCGGACTGGATTTTCTCACTTAGAACTCCTCTATGGCAGGTGCTCCGTGACCTATGGGAAAACCGTAGGATCCCAGAAGATGAGAGATCGTCCTTCCGTTACGTCATCGAGTTACGGGAGAAACTGACCAAAAGCGCCCAGCTTGCTGCCATGCACGCGGATGTGAGTATCGCCCGGTATAAGGCTTACTTTGACGTAAGATCTCAAGACCGCCTCAGCTCTCTCACCTGATAACACCTTCCACCTGCACTGGTTCTCAACATTCCTGAAGGCACTTCTGGAGACTTGGGCTCCCTTCCAGTGTGCCCTTCAACTGTACCTACACCATTCGACCCTCCCTGCTGCCTGAGGTGCTATCTACTTTGCCGAGTGTTGCTGCCACGCATCTCACCCTCCAGACAGCTGTTCAGGGAGCTATTGGGTGCCATACCCCTGCTCTGGTAATTGTTTACGAGCAGATCGTCGTTGGTGATTTGTTTTGGCTGATAGCCTGCTGATTGTTATTATTGTTTGTAAATATATTCGGGGTATCATACTCCATGACTTTTCTTCCCCACAACTCTCTAGAATCATAATATTAATTGGTAGTCACCTCGGCCCTGACAATAGACATAATAGACAAATTGTAAGATTGATGTTTCCGTGGAATGGTTTACTCGAAATCCATGCTGACACTCCGAGAGCAAACTGTGACTTGCTTGGTAGTTAACTAAGCAAGTGGAAATTACCTTCTCAAATACTTTGCTAAACACTGGTAGTATGGAGATGGGTTTATAGTTGTTTATATCACTTTAGTTGCCTGATTTGTGTAGTGGTATTACTTTGGCATTTTTTTTTTATTTATCTGGAAAAATGCCAGTCTATAATAAAAAATTTAGTATGTGTGTTACTGGTAGAGAGATTAAAGAGGTGGTGCAAATTAGTAGTTTAGGTGGAATATCGTCATAGCCTAGTCCAGTTACTTAAAGATCCTTTAGATATTGTTCTTTTTCAGTCACTTTTACCCGAGGTACAGTCGCGGACAAAAGTCCTGCGTCACTTCCAACCCCAGCATGAGTCCGAGACACCTTAGGTTCGAACAAACGGTTCACCAAACCAAGAGATGGCACACGTGAAGTGTTTAAGTGCTGTTTGTGTACTGAATGTAAGATTGTCACCTTAAACCGATAACGTTATGCTACTGATGATAGATAGTTATTAAGAATACCACATGCACAAAAATCCGCATATGTAGATACAAACAAATTAATAGAGGTGGTGGTAACAAGTGCTAGACCGTTACAATAAAAAGCTGACAGTATAATGTCTCGTCACCACCAAGGGTATTCTTGACATGATGGCAAGGGATAGACAGATAGTAAGTAGGCAGATAGTGTATTGTTTACCAACTTCATGTGATATGGAAGTGTATAGTAAAGATTAGTAACCGCCACTCCAACATATGGCTAAAGTAATATTCATAAATTGTTGTTGCAAAACAACTAATGTTGTTATCAAGTAGCACAATCCCATGAGAACGTTTCAGTCCGCCTGAAAGAGTGGGACCATCGTCTGTTTGAGTGGACGTGTGTGTTGTGAGTGGGTGGGAGTAGGAGCTATGTTAGGAGGGCGGGGGAGGTGGAGGTTGGGGGTGGCGATAATGATAGTATGTGGTAAGTGTAAGGGTATTGGGCCTGATAGTAAGAATACTGCAGCGATGTTTAATCCCTCAGAGTACTCAGCCATAATTTTGACTACACTGTTTTGGCGAACAAGTGTTTGCGTTTTATGAATGTGTTGGGTATCTCCTTGTTTCGTTACTGAATATTGGCAGAGGTCTTCACTGAGGAGGCGAGGTGATGTGGGACGTCTGCTTATTCTGTGGTGTCAGTGAGGCTCCTGAGAGCTACAGCACCAGTAAGTAGTTGCGATTACACGCTGTAATTGTGTATCGCATATTCAATTGTTACCACACCACACGACTTTATTGTTGGTTTTTACATATTGTTGCTATTGCCTAAACAGTTTGCATTATTGTTATCGTTGTAATCCCGTGTTTGAGTATTAGAAGCAACGTTATTCAGAATTATCATATGCCCATATTTTTCAGTATCATGAAACATCATTAACGTATGACAACCCTTCCAGGAATGGCAGAGACATGACAACGCTGTCGACTTAATAACAAACAGAAGAAGAATCATCGGCGTGTGGGAGTGTGGAAAAAGTTCTAGAGAAATTTGTGAAATGGCAGGTGTATCTGTCAGCACCGTCAACAGGTTGATTAGACGATGGCAGGAGGAGGGTTCAGTGAAAACCAAGCCGCGTAGTGGAAGACCCCGAGTTACCACCCACGAAGACGTCAACCGTACACCATACAGGAGCGACCAATGTTGAATGTAGTGAAGCTCACTCGTGACCTACAGCTACCCTGCCACCCACGCACCACAAGGCGACGCTTGCATCACAACAAGATCAATTGTTATGTGACCGCTAAAAAAGAAACTGTCCCTGTCACAGAAAGAATGTAGACTTGGTTTCGCTCTCCAGTATCTAACAGAAGACCAACGTTTATATGAGAAAAACTTTACATCGGTTGAAGCAGGAGCAAGACTGTGCTGGAAACTAATCAACACCCGTTATGCTGGCAAACATATTCAAGAAAAGGCCATAAGTGGCAGAGTAAGTGTGAATTTTTGGGGATGGATGTGGGCGTGGGGCCCTGGTGAACTAGTGAGATTGGAAGGACGCTTCACATGCCAAGACTACGTCAGTGTTTTAGAGGATGTATTGCTGCCGTCTGTGCGAGCAGTGTTACCACACCCACATCCTATTATTCTTGTGCATGACAGGAGTCCCGTCCACACTAGTAACGTGGTGAGGGAGTGGCTCACGCAGCACCCAGAAGTTCACTCTCTGGACTGGCCCCCTAAAGGTTGCGATATAAATCCAATCGAAAATCTGTGGGCCATCATGTCTCGTGAATGGGATGTGGGTGATGACATCAGTTATTCAGCCATTGAACGATATGCCCAGGAAGTGTGGGAATCGGTGCGCCGCCGTCCCAACATCTGCTACAATTTAGTGACATCCATGCCAAAGAGAATAGGTGAAGTAGTTGATGCTCAAGGAGGGTGGACAAAGTATTGAATGCTCTAACTCATAATGATTATTGTTATCATTTAAATACTATTAAAAGGAGGTATCCTGTCTGTCTAAATATATTTGAGAGTAAACGATTCCTTACGTTTTGTATCCAGCACAGTATTTACTTTTTATTTTTACTGTGGTAATTTTACTACACTGAATAAAGAATCTTTCAATACATATTTATTTTTGTTTTTCATTTCCATCGCTTTTTCCGCTATTTTCAAAGGGAGTAGGAATGGTGAGACAGGGTTTCGAATATACTCAAATTACTCTGTAATAAGCCAATAATAATTTTTCGAATATAAGGCCAAATATAACTATTCAGTAATATACTGTTTTGATTATCTTCCACACATTAACAGTTCATTAATAAAGAGCAGAAATCCTTATTCGTTATAACAGGGTTTGGTCAATATTTGGCTGATTACAGTAAGATGTTAAATGTCGTTGCAATTATATAGCAACTCTGTAACCTCATTCCTATAAGACATGTGATATAACTTTGCATCCTCTAATGATGGTTATGCTCTGGACACACTTGGGAAGCCCACAACCCTTATTTCCATCTCCCTCCACTTCCCCGTCAGTTTCCCTAACACCCACACCTGTCTCTCTGTCTCACACACACACACACACACACACACACACACACACACGCGCACACGCACACGCACACGCACACGCACACGCACACGCACACGCACACGCACACACACACACACACACACACACGTTCACTCGTGTATAAGTGTATTTCTTCATTTGTCTCCTATAATCTAACGCCATGTTCAGTTTACCCCTGCTGGTCACGAGACATGAAACTGTAACAGCACGACTGCCTGCCACTCCTGTGTAAATCGTACCCATTTATTTACATTTTGACGTGTCACATCTTAATAACTATCTATAATTAGTAGCATAACGTTGTCAGCTTAAGGTGACAATCTTACGTTCAGTACACGAACAGCACTTAAATACTTCAAGTGTGCCATCTCTTGGTTTGGTGAACCATTTGTTCGAACCTCAGGTGTCTCGGACTCACGCTGGGGTTGGAAGCGACGCAGAACTTTTGTCCGCGACTGTACATAGAAAAAACTGGGGGTTCACGTAAATACTGGGCATGCGAGTAGTTGTTTGCATTATTACTGAGCAATGAATTACCACTCTTTAAGAAGTGATCATTAAATTGATCTGCAATTTTTTTTACTTGGGGGCATTAGGTCTATTGAATGTTTATTTCTGGTAAAATTTCTTCCAAGAATTACATTAATTAATATCCATTGTGACTCGGGATGACCTTGGTTCTCTTTAGTTTCTGTTTATAATAGTTATTGTTTGGCTGTTCTTAAAATAGATATTAGTTAATTTTTATAAATTCTGTATTTTTTCCTTAAAACTTAAGAGGCCATTTTTTGCTAATCTTTCTAATCTGTTTTTTTCTTTAATTCTTTTTTTTCAAGGTTAAAGTAATGTATGGTTTTTGTTGACTAATCTTATCTATTCAAATCTGCTTCATTGGGAAATGTTTTTGAAATAAGGTATCAAAATTACTGTAAAACAGGTTGTATGACTCGTTAGGACAATTTGGTTCCAGGACATGTGACCAGTCTATGTGAGCAAACTCATCACTAAAGTTTTATAAAGCAACATTTGTTAATATTCTCTTGTTGATATAGTGGGGCGTACTTTTGGGGGTTTGAAGGTTGAATTGAGAAACAATTGGGAAATAATCAATAATGTCATTAGGTATTAGTATATTGTTTATATTTAACTCAACCTCTGTCGTCCATATATGGTCTATGAGTGTGGCTTTAGTTTCAGAAACTCTAGAAGGCTTTTTAATTAAAAGGAATAAGAAGAAAGAATACATTAAGTTAATGAAATCGTGTACAGAATTAGATTCCCAACTTTTTTAATAAGTCTATTTTAAAATCCCCCAGTAAGTAAATGCCTTGTGGTCTATCATTGCTGGCTAATGTAAAAATTTGTTAATTAGTCAAAAAAATTGTTTAGGTTACCACTTGGAGGTCTATAAACGTATATAACAAGGTTGATTTGTTCATAATCAAATTATCAACGGCTCGACATTCTATAGGTGTGAAAATTATGTTACCATAGAGGAATGATACACGTTAGTTATGTATAGAGCTACACCTCCCCCATTTATATTTCTACATTTAGTATATAAATGGTATCCAGGTAATTGATATATTAGAGCATGTTCTGAATCGAGTCTCGTTTCACAAAAACCCAGAACATCAAAATGTTTATCTGAACAGGCTAAAACGGTGTCGGCAAATCGTTCATAATTAGTAGGTACACAGCGTATATTTAAACTGAATAATGAAAAAGTAGCATTAACATTAGGAGGCCAAATGTAATCAATAAATCTATATTCAGATTTAGAGAAATTAAGATTTCTTGTTTGTATGTAGAAATTATTTACATCGGAGTCATTGTTGTTATTATATTTATCGTTTAAGATAGGAAGGGAATCAAAATTTAAATCATGAAAATAGTCATTCAGCTTAGAACACATGTTTAATCTATAAAGCTGAAGAAGTTGTATTAATTCTTCATTATTTATTGAAGCAAAGGGTAATTCACTAATGCTTGGGTCACACATTGGCGAATCGGCTGCGCGAATGGCCGCGAATAAAAAAATGGCCGATTCGTTCCGGATTTATCGTCTGGAAATGGCGAAGCCTAGGTCTTGACAGAAATCGCCATTTTGAGCGAACCCCATCGCCATGTCCCTCGACCACCCCGCGTTCATTCGCCCTGCCAACGCAATCGTTGGAGATGAGGCGCAATATATTCGAGGGAAGGTCACAGCTTACGGCGATGTATCGCCCAACTTTTTTTTTTTATATATCATTAACCGTTGGCGCCAGTAGGCTTAGGCGCAGGCTTATGGAGGCACAGATGGACTTGCCTCGCCTGTTATTTGACGTAGGTTATCAGATTTTTATAGTGACGCCTCAAATGTTTACGTTCTCTCTTGAATATGTTGAGAACGTGCGAGGCTAATCGCTGCTACAGCCTCAGATGCATATAACGTTGTTAGTCCCGTCTAGTCCCGTCTGAGGACAGTATGGCAGCAATGTGGGTAGTCTTTGGCCACTCGGCGGTGATATCAAAGAATGAAAAGTGGTCAGCGAATATCGGAGATTCGAACCTGGGACCCTAGGCTCGCTCACCCGAGCGCTAGACCACTGTACCACCGCCTCCCCAAACTTGCGATGGCGATGTATCGTAAGGTCGGCGAATCCACTACGATGTATTGTCATTTAGGGCGATACTTTGCAATAGATTATCGCATGCATTGCGATTGCCCTGCGTTCGTCTAGCGATAATTCGCTAGACATTCTTGGGCACGTTGTGGGTGGGGCACGGTGTTATATATAGTGGGATTCCACTACCTGGCTGCACAGTGCCCAAAATACCCCTTCAGCAGCTGCATTGCCATCATGGAGTCACCTTAATCTTATTACCGAAGATATTGTGGAGGAGCCTGCATTCGTGAGTTTCTTTTTTTTTTTTTTTTTTCATTAAAGAAGCCATCTAATGACCATGGTCAGACTCTGGTTGCACATCAAAAACCGTAGAAGAGAAGGAAGCCCCGAAGTGTCTAGGTACGATCCTACCCTCGTCGTGCCTCCCATGGGCATTATGAGAATCTCATGCGTGAACTGGCAGAAGATCCCCTACTCTATAGGAACTTCACCGTCTGGATGCTGACCTTTTCAATCAAATTGTTGAACGAGTACGACCCCACATTGAGAAATCAAGAACGTTCTGGAGGGAGCCATTGGAGCCTGTCCTACGTGTTGCAATAACCCTCAGATTCCTAGCAACCGGGAATTCATACAAGAGTCTCGGGTATGCCTTTCGCGTTGCTCCCAACACCATCTCCCTACTTGTACCTAAGACATGCCGAGCCATTGTAGCAGCATATGGGGTTGAGTTCATGCAGATGCCTGACACACCCGAGGGCTGGAAGGAAGTTGCCCGTGGGTTTCATGAGGCAAGGGAACGTACGTGTAGCGCAGCGGCTGGGTGAGAGTAAGAGAAAGCGTCGCCCGTCGCTCGTATTTATGGGCGAGCGATCTGCGCATTCGTGGAGATGCGTCGTTGACACATCATTAGTCCCCGCAGTTGCCAGATACACTCACACAGCATCGCCATTATTGGCGTTCCTATGGCGATAGAACGCAATAGGGACGCTATTTTATCGCAGGTAATGGCGAATTACGTACGACCTTCCCGCTAATCAACTGCGATAATTCGCCATAACCGAGGCTGACTGGCGAAAGTTTTGAAATTTTCAAAAATTTCGCGCAGTCTGGCAACACCCCGAGATGGCGTGCCAGACTCGGAAACGCCGCCTCGAACCTAGGAGAAGTCAAGCGAATGGGCGAGCGAATTCCTGGCGTTTTGAACATAACGGACGGAGAATCGGCCATTTTGGGGCTTCGCGGCCATTCGCGCAGCCGATTCGCCAATGTGTGACTCCAGCATAAGGTGCATAAAGGAATTAACTATGAAAATTAGTAAAAACGTGCTACTGAATGGGGTTTGCACATACGCTATTTCTTCTTCCGGTTCTTTTATTGACGTTGAGAAAGGTTAGCTTTCTCACCCAACCTTGTCCGTGTAATCGTAACCTGTTTTGTGCCGTCAGTTTCGTTACCGTCCATTTCACCGCCAGCAACTTCCAGGCGGACAGCCACTGCACCACCATCATATCCTCCACCACTCACAGCACCAGTGGCCGTATCACCAGCACCACCAGGGGAGAAGTGGCCACCAGCACTGGCATGGTAGGAGTGGTTACCAGCACCAGGGGGAGAGTCTGACCAGCAGCACCGACACGGGAGGAGTAAACACCACCCACACCAGCTTTTGCCATCAGCCATGGCATGGGCTATTAGGCCATTTAAGTTTAATTTTAAATTTATATTATTTGTGCTTATTTAATTAATCTTAATTTATTTAATTTTTATTTGTTTATTTATTTATATATCTGTTTATTTTATTTTATTTAATTATTTATTTTTTTTTATTAATTTTATATTTTTAAACATAGAAATCACAATATACTTTCAAACAATTTCAGTCACGCATCATGTACACACATTCATACTTGGGAACCTGAACCTAAAGCAAAAACTAAAGTCATTAGTCATGGGAGGTGAGGGACAAAAAATGGTACATACATACAATGGGGGAGGATACGTACGAATACGTATTTAAAACAAACATGGGGAATAATTGACATTCACGCCAGACACATAATACATACAATCATTCATTTCAAAACATATTTATTACAAGAAAAAAGTGCAGTATATACAAAGTGGTAAAATAACAATAAAAATTGGAATATACAAGTAAGTCATAACTCTTTGATTAAATTGGTCTCGGCCAGGAAAATCATCAGGCTATCGACCACATCCGGATGCTGGTCACCCAGAAGGGTGGTCTGCGTCATCGGAAGGCGGCGGGCCTCACAGAAGGCTGCGAGGGACCGTCGCGCCTCCCGATAACGCACACAGTGAAGCAGGATGTGGTCGATAGAGAGGGTAGTATGGCAGGTGATGCATTGGGGTGGGAAGGCGTGGGCGATGTAGGGGAGCATGTGGGTGGCTAGGGTGCAGCCCATCCTGAGGCGTGCGAGGACCACCTCCTGACGCCTTGTGGGGCGGTTGGAGGAAGCCCACTCGCCCAGGATGGGTTTTACAGTGGGAAGATGGAGGTTGTCCCAGTGACTTTGCCACAGGATGTATACTGATGATTTTGCAGCCAAGAGACATGACTGCAGATCTCGACGGAGGTTCCACGCTCCCTCGAGCTCTGCAGCGGACCTAGCCAGCATGTCAGCCTGCTCATTCCCGTAAATACGCGAATGACCAGGCACCCAATACAAAGAGAAAGACTTACGGCGTGAATTTAGCTTATTAATAATGTTGCCTTGGATTTCATTGGCATCCGTGCGCCCGGACTCTATCGCCTGAAGGGCTGACGTAGAGTCCGTAAATATGACAATTACGTTATGATTTGCATTTAGTGCATAATCTATGGCTTTATCAATAGCAAAAAGTTCTGAGGAAAACACCGACGTATGGGAAGGTAGTCGGAACCTGAGGGCACATTCACACGACCAAACACTAGCACCCACACTTTCACTCGACTTGGAGCCGTCAGTGTAAAGGTGGAGGGAGGGAGGGAGGCTAGCGACGAGAGCCCGGAAGTGATGACATATCTCCACTTCGGTCATGGCAGGCTTGTGTTGGGGAAGCCATTTTGTAGCGATGGTGGCTTTGGGCTCCCAAGGGGCTTTTGTTGGTTGCACAAGCTGGTCAACACCGTCAAGGTCCACTTCACACTTCTGGCATATAGTGTGAAGTCGGACAGCTAGTGGACGGTGTCGACCAGTGTGGATGTGGTGGTGCTGTTTGATTACAGTAGCTGCCATGAGACCGAGTGGAGTCTTCCGGGCCGTTGACAGGCCGTATGCCAGTAGTAGGCCGTCACGTCGCACACTCAGTGGTGGTATATTTGCCTCAACCTCCAAACGCCCCACGCGTGTACACCGCAAGGCTTCAGGACACATTCGCAGACATACATTCTGAAAAACATCCAGCCTCCTCAGTGTTGCGTCCGACGCAGACCCATACACCGGTGAGCCATAGTCTAAGTGAGAACGAATTAAGGACTTGTACACCATTAATAAAGATTTTCTGTCTGCTCCCCATGAGGTACCTGATAGGTATTTTAGGACATTGACTTTTTTATGGCAACGAACTAACAAATTATTTACGTGTGTTTTCCAATTGAGTCTGCTGTCAAAATGCAGACCCAAGAATTTAACTGAATTTTGAAATGGTATCGGTTGGCCTTGAAGAGAAATATGCAAAGCAGGAATTTTACGTTGAGTGAAAACTACACCGATACACTTTGGAATAGAAAACTTAAATCCCCACAGAGAGGCCCACTGTTGGACGGAGTCAAGAGCAATTTGAATCCGTCCAGCCGAGAACTGCGCGTTTGGCGACGAATGCCATAACGCACAGTCGTCAGCGTAGAGCGAGTATTTAAGATTTCTTGGGACAGGAGTTGATGACAGAATATCATTAATCATAACACAAAATAAAGTAGGACTAAGAACACTACCCTGTGGCACCCCATTTTCCTGGACAAAAATGTCCGAGAATACGTTACAGGGAAGCTTGACAGAGAAAGTTCTGTCCTGTAAGAAATTATAAACAAAAATAGGTAAGTTACCTCTTAAACCGTGAGCATGGAGTTTCATGAGGATACCGTGTCGCCATGTCATGTCGAAGGCTTTGTGAATGTCCAAGAACACTCCTATCATGAATTCATTTTTGGCGAAAGCCTCTGAAATACAATGCTCCAGGTGCATTAAGTGGTCCATCGTGCTTCGGTATTTACGAAAACCCGATTGTTGACCACTTAACACACCTTTTGCTTCTAAAACAAAAAGCAGCCTTTTGTTAATCATGCGTTCCATGACCTTACAGAGACAACTCGTGAGCGCAATAGGGCGAAACGCAGTGGGGTCCGTAAGGCGACCAGTCTTTTTGGGTATTGGGATAACGTGAGCAAAATGCCAAGATTGGGGTAAAGTATGAGTGGTCCAGATTCTATTGTAAAGGGAGAGAAATTTAATGAGTGAACTAGGGCCGAGATTTTGGAGCATATTGTAAGACCAGGACTGGAGCCTTTACAGGATTTCAGGGCAAGGAGAAGTTCATCCGGCGTAAACTGTGAGTTGTAGTCAGTGTTTACGCCTCCTGTGGCAAAGTTTGGGACTGTTTGTTCTGCTGCCACCTTCCGGGGAAGGAAGGCAGGGTGAAACGAGGCGGAGCTACTCGCCTGTTCAAATTGCCGGGCTAAGGTGTTGGCAATGGCTGGTGGGGTGTCTGTCACATCCCCGTTGTTGATGAGTGTAGTTATCGGAGTTGTTGTTTTTTTCCCGCTAAGGACATGGACTGTATTCCACACCTGTCCTAGCGGGGTTGTACGGTTTACAGTTGATGTATACTCTCTGAAAGAGGCCCTCTTAGCTTGAAGGATGACTTTCCTTGCCTGAGCCCTTGCCTTTTTATAGGCCATGAAATTAGCTTGACTGAGCTGCTGGCTGAAATACCTGTATCGCCTATTACGCTCACGAAGTGCTTGTCGGCAATCCGTTGTCCACCAAGGAACTCCATGATTTGTGTAAATTGTAGAAGTTTTTGGAATACATGCCTCAGCGGCGTGTAAAATGGATTGTGTTGCGTTACTAACCATTGTGTCAGTGCCACACCAGCACTAGCAGGGAAGAACCGACTACCAGCACTGCCACCGGGTGAACTGCTTCGAATCGCGCTTCTAGGTGAAGCAGGACCTTCAGCACCGCCACCGGACATCGTTGGGATAGGGTTGTTGGGTTGTTGGGGAGCTCGTTCCTTAATTATCAGTTTGGTGTATTTGAAGTATGCACTTTTACCTTCAAGTCTTGCTTGTTTAAGTTGGGGCAGCTGGTTATTTTTTTTTATCGTTTGCGATGCGTGATACAAGTCTTCATTGATAAATATTCCTGTGCCTTTCAGCATTCTGGCATTCCTTAGAACTGCATCACGATCACCAAAGTGTTCAAATCTCGCCACAATTATTCTGGGACGAAAAGGTGTTTTCAGTCCTACGCGGTGAGTACTTTCAATCTTCACATATGGTAGTTGTAGCTTTTCTTCGAGAAGTTTCATCACTAGTATTGCTGTCTGCTCCCATGTTTCACCACTAA
>JAPQNM010001833.1:15000-25000 GCA_029783475.1 Metacarcinus magister | reverse complement strand
CGGACTATGCTGGTAATTGGCTTTGGTTCAGTCAGACGGAGCAATCGCTGACTTGACACAAAGTCATTCCAGTGATACCTTATGATTTTGCGAATGCATTGATTACCAAAGATGTCAAATACACCTCTTCAGGTTGGTATTCAGTATCCATGTCTCACAGCCATACAGTAAGACAGAGATCACCAGCAACCTCAACATCCGAGTGTTCGTCCATTGGTACAGATACCAACAACACCAGATACTCGTGCCGAGCGAGTCCATAATACTGTGGGCCAGGCTAATTCGCCGTAAGTGACCCACCATTGTTATGGACTACTCTACCAAGCTTTCCAAAATATCAATGTCCTCGCCACATGCATGAATAGACTGTACTGTTTCGTCTAACAAGCTTCCAAACACCTGAAACATAGTCTTGGCCCAGAAGACCTGAAGTCATGCAGTACTATAGGGAGTACACAAGGAAGAACAGATAACAGTCCTACTGGACCTAACGAGTGTGTCCATGTAGCTACACTTTACCACTACGATATCTACTTTTTAGAGACAAAAAGGACAACAAAATGGAAGGCTCCTACCCACCCACTCTTCCATCCAGCTGAAGCTGGCCGGATGAGGAAGTGATTCCATGTAGTATAGACAAATATCACGGATTTTGTTTTGGCATGTGAGAAAACAGGAGTAATCTACGGCTATTGCTACCCAAATGAAACAAAAAAAGTTTACACAAGAATGAAATACTCGATATGATCAAATGATACTTACTTAGTTTTTTTTCTTAAAGGATTTAACTATGTTGCCGTTAAATATTTTTACTGGTGGAGAATTCCAAATATTCAAGATTCTATTAAAAAAAAGTGTTTTGCATCATTTGGTCTTAAACGCTTGAAGCCATTTTTAGGAGCGGTATGTATGAGATCAGTAGTTACATAGTAATTTATGTTAATATTGTCAGTGCTACAGAAAATTTTAAATATCTAAATTAGGTCCCATCGTTGCTTACGTTTGGAAAACTTAATAGGTTCAGTTTCTTTAGTCGTTCATCGTTAGGCTTGTGTCGCAATCTATAGTCCTACAAATCTTAACATAGATTCCTGGTGGGGCAGAATCCAGTATTCTCATGGGTCCAACTCTGCCATGTTTACGTGAACTAGCCAGTTAGAACTTGATGTACATAAGTAAAAGGTATATAAAATGCTTTAATGAAATACCTCATTTTATTGCTATATTCCTTCATATTGTATTTAGGACACAGTTATTGCAGCATTTACCTTACTAAGAACTACGGTGAAAGTTGATATAAGTGATAACGTTTTCCAAGCAACACTGTAAATAAATGTATGCCGCGCCTCGTTATTGCCATATGAATATCGTAAGCGTAGAACGGTAACTTTTCTTTTATACATGAATTAAATTTTATTTGATGATGCATGGATTTTCGTTAAAGCATTTTATATACCTTTTACTTATGTACATCAAGTTCTAACCGGCTAGTTCCTCTAACTGACTTTCTTGATTCTTTAAGTCACCGCCGCAATGTTGCATCTTTATCTATCTTGTACCGCTATTTTCATGCTGACTGCTCTTCTGAACTTGCTAACTGCAAGCCTCCCCCCCTCCCGCGGCCTCGCTGCACAAGACTTTCTACTTCTTCTCATCCTTATTCTGTCCATCTTCCTAATGCAAGAGTTAACCAGTATCTTCACTCTTTCATCCCTTACACTGGTAAACTTTGGAACTCTCTTCCTTTGTCTGTTTTTCCACCTGCCTATGACTTAAACTCTTTCAAAAGAGGAGTGTCAAGATACCTCTAATGTTAACTGGATCTCCACCCCTTGCTTCTATTCTCCTACTGTCCTCTTTACAGGGTCTGGCAACAAGCGGGATTTTTTTTTACTTATTTCTGTTTTCCCTTAGCAATTACCCTTTCAATGTTTTATAAAAAAAAAAAAAATATCATGGCAGCGTTGGATCCATGAAAATACTGGATCTTGCGCCACCAGAAATCTATGTCAAGATTTGGAAGACTATCAGGATCATTTTAGGAACTTTTCTTTGTGTTCTCCCCATTTTATCAATATTTTTTTTTTATAGTATGGTGGAAAGAACTGAATACAATATTCTAGATGAGGGTGTACAAATGCAATAAATTGTGTAGGGATAACCTCTTCAGATTTACACTCAAAAGCTCTTCCGATGAAGCTGACTAGTTAGTTAGCTGTCTTAAAAACGTCTTAACAATGTTTACTTGTTTTAAGGCTATTACAAATAGTTACCCCTAAGTTTTTTTTTGGCAAACTTTGAAAAGTTTTGAGCCATTCATTGTATATTATGTATATTGATTACCATTTCCGATAAGTAAACTTTACATGTATCGACATTCAATTTGATCTATCATTTTGTTCCAACCAACTGACCAAGGTGTCGAGGTTATAATTTAATTGTATATTTTCAGTGGTTGTAGTTACTCTACCCGTGATTTTCGAAACGTCGGCCAATTTTGATTTATTTGAGGTAAGGTTTTCATCAATATCCTTTACATAAATTAGAAAAAATGGGTCCAAGTACTGAACTCTGTGGCACATTGCTAATGACGTCTCGCCAGTTAGATGATGCACCGTTAATGACAACACGTTGTTTCTCTCGGAAAATCTATTTTGAAGCTAATTACGAGTTTTCCCAGTTGTTCCATGTGGTTTTAAATTTTCTAGTAATTGTTTATGGGGGACTTAGTCAAACGCTTTTTGAAATCCAAGATAGATTATATATACCGCTTATGTCACGTCACAAATCATGAATACAATGTTATAAAAGTCAATTAGATTCGTTAAGCTAGAGCGTTTGTTACAAAAGCCATGTTGAGTATTATCTTTCACAATATTTACTTATACGAAAGTCACTATTTATCTTGTATTAGAGTTTCCATAAACTTACAAACTAAGGATGTATGACTGATTGGTCTGTTATTAACCGGTAACGTTTTATCTCCCTACGTTTGTACAGGGATAACATTTGCCAATTTCCAAGTGTCGAGGACTCCTCCTGGATTTATTGAATAGTATTACAAGAGGTGTGTTGTTATTGATAATGCCTCTTTTAAAACTCTTGATGCAATATAATCAGGACTAAGAGTTTTTGTTATATTGTTTATAGCAAGTGCTTTAGTTACTGCGTCCTCAGTAAAGTCACAATCGCTTAGAAGACTGTTTTAGTACGTATCTCTCAGGGAAGCGTTTAGTACTTATTCTACGTATTGCCTTTTAAGAAAAATTTTACCATTAATTTTAGTTTAAGTTTTTTTTTTTTACTACTCTAGGAGTAACTTAAAATATTTTGGCGACGTGGTAATGCATTATCTTATATACTTATGTCAAAATACTATAAACCTAGACATTTTGTATTAACTTAAGCATATGTCACGGTGTATTACTTTTTATCTACATGTACGCCAACATGTTAATATAATAAACGCATTTTAATTGAATTCACAACCTCATCTTTTCATATTGATGAAAATATTAATTATGGAAAACTGGCGCTCTTATTTAATTATTTTTCTATGTGGAAAGTAATCGTATTACAATGTAAGCTACATACTCCTGCGGTGTTACTTTTTGAAACCTTAATTAATCAATAAAGTGTACAAAACCAGAAATGAGACCTCAAAATAATCGGGAAGGAAACCTGATGATCGTAAGCCTCATGTCTTTTTTTTAGTTACGTAGCTTGAGTAGGCATTGCCGTATAGGGATCAAATCATATATATAAAAAATATATATATTCATATATAAGAATTTGTTACGTAAGGATAACCAATATTAAAAGTTCATAGTATAAACACGAAGAGAGCGTGAATGAAAGGAAGAATAATATTATTGAAAAACAAAGCTATACGCTTCATCATCAATAACGTGACAGCGAGAGATTTAAAGTGGGGAATAATCTGAAAATAAAAGCGACGTGGAACATACAGTTTTAGTAATCATATTAAATCAAGAAATACACCAATCGATTGATGTTTTTTTTGTTTTTTTTTTATACTTTTTTAGCTAATAAAATAAGTACCAAAAAAATGCAACCTGACAGGAACCATTTATCCACCAAATATCAACACATTACGGGTTAAAAGGGTTAGGTTAGGCTGAACAAGGGTCATTTCGTGGATTTCTTAGGCGTCGTGAACGGTAAACAGATTCAAAGTAATCCTTTAATATTTCGACAATTGTTAATCATGTATTTGTTACTCTACCATTTTCTAGGTGGAATGGGCCAACATGTAATGTGATAACATTTTTATAACGTACGTAGGTAAAACATTATTTGGGGATTGATTTAGTATGACTTGCAATATATATTATGTGCTCTTTCTTACTTCGGCTAATCATCGTTTTGTTTCACGTCGTAGTCTTTCAAAAAGTTGTGAAAGTAGTAACTCGTGGAGTGTCTTGAGAGCAATCACCAGAACCTCAAGAAACTCACCCAAGATTACTGCATTGTCAGCAAAAAACAAGATCAGTATTCTTAGTATTGTCCGCCGATGCTGCACAGTTCCTTTGGCTTGAAGTGGTTTGAAATTTGGAGAGTTGACCTTGAATAACTGCTTTAAATACTCAGCTCAACGAACCCGAGATCTAGACTTCAAGCTTAGTTTCTTCAGGGCTCGATAGGCAGATCATAGAACATCAGCATTTAAATGACTCTTAACATGCCCCGCGAGACTTCTTGTATACCTCTCCTTATCTCACTTCGGAATAGTTCTAGTCCTACGTGACAGAGCTTCGTACTGGCCAGTCTGACAGCGCGACTCTTTTTTATACTGCCCAGGGTCTCCACCGAAGTGAAGTTACCCTCTGACCTCAAGCGTTCCCCAATGCACCCTTTGGAAATCTCAAAAATTCCATGATTGAAGGTATCCCACAATTATAACGGATCCTCAAAAGTGCTGAGCACTTCGAATAGATTCGAGACCCTTACTACGTATTTATGAATACATGTCATGTCCTTCAGTTTCTCAAAATGAAACCCATTATGATTACATCTGGATATCCTATTGGACTTGACATGAAACTTGAGTGTTGCAACAACAAACCTGTGGTTAATTGCAAAAATCTCGACACTCCAGAAAACCGTGCAGTTTTGGAGGATCATCCAACGAGTACTAATAAGGATGTAATCAATCTGCTTCGCTAGCCCTCCGGCATTGTTATATCAAGTCAAGTGGTGCAGCTATAGTCTCTGATACCAACGACCTGCAATTCTCAACATGCTGGATTATGCAAAATTCAGAAAGAGAGAGTTGTTGGTGTTCCTTGTACCAGAGCCAGTTCTTGCAGTGCTAGTTGCAGTATTGAAGTAGCCCATTAAATGAGTGTGTCTTAGCGGGGGCACTGTTCTAGTCAAATTAAGCGTATACTATCTCTTTTTCGTCAGCCTCACGCATCTTGGTAGGAGCATACACTACAAAAAGAGACATAAAACACAAGGTGTGCTTCAGCCTCAGTTGCATTATACGCTCATCAGCTGGAGTACCCTCAACAACGGACGGCTGTATTCTACTGTCTGCAGCCTGCAGTCTACTTCTAAGAAATGGGCACCATTGATCATGCCGGACCAGAAGTAGGTAAGACCTCTGCTACTGATCTCGCCACTGACATGCATCCTTGTCTCAGAGAGTACCACTATATTCACCCTTATCTCTAATAGTCCATCTATTATCTGTTAATCCTATGACTGTCCATGTCCATTTTTACTGTTGATTGTGATCAAAATGTGTTCAACTTTCGTCTGCTCCCTAATTCATAATGCTACCTTCCTATATATCCATGTTATGCAAAGTATTATTCTCTCAATTTCCCTCTGGACACTTTGAAATCTTCCTTCCAGGGTTTTCGTAAGACTTTGAGTTTCTTATCCATTTGTTAGAACCGGTAGAATGCATAAATTATATATTTTTCCTTTCATCGATAATTGGAGATTACTTCTCATAACATTGTGTTGCCTACTAAAAGCATTCCTTCCAATCTCTATTCTTCATTTGATTTTTTTTTCATTGACATGGATCAATTATATGTCAAAAGAATATATATATATATATATTCCTAGACACATTCTATTACTTCATCAACTATTTCAATTTCATGGTGTGGTATGTATTTTTTTAACATCACCTTTTTTTCTTTCGTATTCATCTTTAAACCCATTTCAGCGTGGCGTGCTATCGGCTCATTCTCCCATGTTATGATCACTACTTAGAGATGAGGCGATCAAGGTAGCAGAGGAATTCTATAGAAAATTGTGTAGCAGTAATGATAGGCAAACTGAAGACCTCAGCATTGAAACTATGAACATTAAAGTAAACTGCGTAAAGTAAAGAAAGGTCTGAAAAGAATGAGCAGAGTCTAAGCAGGAAGTCCAGCTTATCGATTGACTTAATCAAGACTATAGGAGATTTTCTACTAAGACATACTTGTAATACTTTTTTACTAAATGCTTGCAAATCTATTCCGTACAAAGTACTTAAAAAAACGCTATAATATAAAAAACCCATAAGAAAGGAGACAACACATACCTACAAAATATCGTCTATCTGTAGTATACAAACATTTCACATATATGCTCACAATAGGATTAGTGCAACGCTGGACTCCAATCAGCCGAAAGAGCATGCTGGTAACCGGAGTGGTTGTTCAGCAAGTGACCAAATCTCTTACATTCATCAAGTAGTTGAAAACTATGCAAAATTCACTAAGCCGCTATGCATGACGTTCATAAACTACGATACAGCGTATGAGTCAGTTGAAACCTCTGTAGCTATGAAACTCTCAGTAGACAGGGGAGAGAGGAAATATATTAGAAAATATTAGAAGACATTTATAAGGAAAGCACTGCCATTATAAAGCTCAATAATATTAGTGATAAAATACCAATACAGAGAGGGGTCAGACACAATATTTTTGCTAATTGTTCATGACAGTTTTAGTGAAAGGTTTTTTTTTTAGAACTTGGAAAGAGAAGAGTCAGAAATTAAGAGAAATGGAGAATGTCAATTATAATCTTCGATTTCCTAATGATATTATCATAATGCTCGAATCAACAGATGAACTACAACATATGATTTTGTAGTTGCACAGTGAAAGCCAGAAAGTTGGTTTAAGGATTTAATGAAGGTTTACTGAAGAAAACTAAGGTAATGTTTAACAATAACATACAAGACTATGAAATGATTCATGATGGATAAATACAATGTGACTAGGAATAGATTTACTTAGGACTAAAAATCAAGGGATGTTCAGATCATGAAGAAAAAAAATTCAAAAGAAAAATATGGATTAAATGGAATTTTTTGGGTAGACAATAAAATATCATGAATTTTTTTTTATTATCACTGAAAAGATAAGTGTCTAATCAATGTATGTTATCAGTTGTAGCATAGAGATCAGAAACCTGGAGTACTATGAAAACCCTGAAACGAAAACTTAAGAGTACCCACAGGAGAATGGAGAGAATAATGATTGGCATAACATGCATATATATGAAAAAGCAGAACAAAGTTGAAGAAATCTTGACTACAAAAATTAATATGGGTTAGAAACTTAATCTATTTTTATCATTAAAAGGGTACTGTTCAAGGGCAAACAAAAATACGTAAAAAAAAATCCCGCTTGTTGCCAGACCTTTAATAGAGGACAGTAGGAGAAATAGAGGCATCATCGTCATGCAACGAACAGATAATAGATGGACTGTTAGAGTATTAGATTGGCAACCTAGGGATGGTAAAAGAAGGCTGGGCGAATAGAAAACTAGATAAATAGATGAGGTTGGAGTGATCTGCAATAGAAAAGCAGCTGATAGAGATGAGTGGAGATGGTTGTAGGAGGCCCTTGTCCGGCACTGGACTCAAAAACACTGATGATGACAATGATGATGATAATGACTAGTACTTCGAAATCCGAGCTGGTTTTCTTTTGATTTCGTGCGATTTTCATGCTTCATACTAAAGTTTTATTTTTACATCATTTTTTTCGCACGACGCCTTCCTTACTTGTTAGCAGCACTGATATGTATGTATGTATGAGGTAACGTCCCATGAGGTGATGTTCCCTTTGTTCTTGTGCTTCCACCAAGCGGCACCCCCACCCCCTCCCCCCACAAAAAAAAACTCTTGTAAGCCGCTTGGCTTGGCGGGGTAGGCTGATGCTCTCAGTAGAATACCATATGTAACAAGATATTTTGTTGCAACTGATATCACCACAGTATTACATGTTTTCCACTATAAAGTGTTCATTATTATGTAAACAGTGCATCAATGATTTTACTTATATAATGTGTGTTAAGACTATAATTTATAAGCAACACGCTTGAATGGCATTCTCCAAGCGTCCTTCCCCCTACTGTCCTTTGGAGCGGGAGTGGACGCTGGGACACTCCAGAAGTAATCTTACTGTCCATTATGACAGACGTGTGTGTGTGCGTGTTAACAAGTGGTGTGTTGATATCAGACTATTACAGTCCGTTCATGGCATAACAATCTCTAAGGCAATTGTCCATATATATGTATGTGTGTGTTAAATTAGACTTAACTTAAATAAATACATAAAACTCCACTCCCCGTATCCACTTTGTGTATCCTTCTACTAAAAGAGGTATAACATGGTGGTACATACTTTTAAGTAAATGGTATTTATCAAACCAATTATGTTCACACCTCTGAGGAGAGACAAGGAGAGGTGTGTCAAGAGTCTCGCAGAGTATGTTGAGGGTTATTTAAATAGTAATGATCACAAACCTGCTTATCAAGCCCTAAGGAAGCTCCGCTCCAAGTCTACATCTTGAGAGCGTGGTTTCCGACCAACAGATGGTATCCTCGTATCAGACGCGGATGGGCAGATGGCTCGTTGGGCTGAGTACTTTGAGCAGTAGTTCAAGGTCAACCACTGGGTTACAGATGATGGATGTTGATCCGCCCATTAACGAAGCTGAATACAAAGAGGCTGTGGCAAAGTTTAGGGCTGGAAAGGCAGCTGGCATTTGTAACATCAGTGCAGAGTTTCTCAAAGCTGGAAGCGACACCATGATCCATGGGTTGCATGCTGTCTTGACTGCTGTATGGCATTCAGACTAGAAGAGAGGTTTGGTCGCCCCTATCAGGAGAAGTAAAGGGGACTCTCAGGATTGCAACAATTACCGCGGGATAACGCTGCTCAGCGTACCAGGCAAGGTGCTCTCCCATCTGCTACTGATGCGAGTTTGCGGTCATTTGCTGAAATATCAGAGACCTGAACAGTCGGGGTTCACACATGGTAAGTCAACAACTGACCGTATTCTAGCACTTCGCGCACTGGTGAAACGCCGACAGGGGATGCTTGCAGCTTACGTCGATCTCAAAAAGGTGTTTGATTTATTGCATTGTGAGGCACTCTGGGATCTTCTGCACCTCCGCGGGATTCCTGCAAGGATTATTGGAATTCTGCCTGGTCTGTACTCTGGGACTGAGAGTGCTGTGAAGTGTCTGGGGGTGGGGGGGGGGACGTGTCTAGCTTATTTCCTGTGAGGCAGGGCTGCGTCTTTGCTCCATCACTTTTCAATACATATATGGACTGGCTACTGGACAAAGTTGTGGACTAAAGTCACTGTGGAGCATCTGTCTGCAACACCAAAATCAATGATCTTCTTTTTGCCGACGATGCAGTAATCTTTGCTGAGTCTCTGGAGGTTCTTGTGATGGTTATCGAAGCACTGCAGGAGGAGGCGAAGCCTTTAGGACTCCAGATCTCCTGGCCCAAGACTAAGATTTAGGTGTTTGGAGGCTTGCAAGATGAAACAGTACAGCTTATTAATGCGTGTGGCGAGGACATTGATACCTTGGATTGCTTCACATACCTTCGAAATTTGGTCCATAACAATGGTGGGTCACTTCAAGAAGTGTTATGGACTCGCTCAGCACGAGTATCTGGCGTTGTAGGTACCTGTGCAGACGGAAAAAGATTTGAATTTTCAAATCACT
>JAPQNM010001833.1:0-5000 GCA_029783475.1 Metacarcinus magister | reverse complement strand
ATGAATGAATTAAATAGAAAAGTAATGGGCACTCTAATATATGTAAATAGAGTTAGTAGACTATTAGATAAAACAGCAAGAAAAATGTGTATAGAATCATTAGTATTAAGTATAATTAACTATTGTATAACAATTTGGGGTACAACAAGTAAGTTGCAAAAAAATAAAGCCCAGAAATTACAAAACTTTGCAGCTCGGGTTGCTGTTGGTGGTCTGAGAAAATACGACCATGTGTCCCCAGCTTATGATGACCTTAAGTGGCTTAGGATAGGAAATAAGCATACATTTGATGTGTTAGTGCATGTATACAAATCCCTATTTAAAATTTACCCTGAATGGCTCTGTACATATAATAAGGTCTCTGATGTAACTCAGGAACATACGAGACAGAGAAATAATCTGTTTGTACCGCGGTTCAAGACTGATACAGGGGCCAGATCACTCAAGGTTTTGGGCCCAACACTATGGAATGCTCTGCCCAACCAAATTAAGAATGCGACGACATTACGGAAATTCCAAAGTTACCTAATACAACACTTTAATAACCACAGTGTAATTTGAATATGTATATAATAGTATTAGTATTAGTAGTGTATATAATTGTATGTATGTAATAACCACTACCCTGTGGAAATAAAATTGAATTGAATTGAACTCTCTCTCTCTCTCTCTCTCTCTCTCTCTCTCTCTCTCTCTCTCTCTCTCTCTCTCTCTCTCTCTCTCTCCTCTCTCTCTCTCTCTCTCTCTCTCTCCTCTCTCTCTCTCTCTCTCTCCTCTCTCTCTCTCTCTCTCTCTCCTCTCCTCTCTCTCTCTCTCTCTCTCTCTCCTCTCTCTCTCTCTCTCTCCTCTCTCTCTCTCTCTCTCTCTCTCCTCTCTCTCTCTCTCTCTCTCTCCTCTCTCTCTCTCTCTCTCTCTCTCTCTCTCTCTCTCTCTCTCTCTCTCTCTCTCTCTCTCTCTCTCTCTCTCTCTCTCTCTCTCTCTCTCTCTCTCTCCTCTCTCTCCTCTCTCTCTCTCTCTCTCCTCTCTCTCTCTCTCTCTCTCTCTCTCTCTCTCTCTCTCTCTCTCTCTCTCTCCTCTCTCTCTCTCTCTCTCTCTCTCTCTCTCTCTCTCTCTCTCTCTCCCTCTCTCTCTCTCTCTCTCTCTCTCTCTCTCTCTCCTCTCTCTCTCTCTCTCTCTCTCTCTCTCTCTCTCTCTCTCTCTCTCTCTCTCTCTCTCTCTCTCTCTCCTCTCTCTCTCTCTCTCTCCTCTCTCTCTCTCTCTCTCTCTCTCTCTCTCTCTCTCTCTCCTCTCTCTCTCTCTCTCTCTCTCTCCTCTCTCTCTCTCTCTCCCTCTCTCTCTCTCTCTCTCTCTCCTCTCTCTCTCTCTCTCTCTCCTCTCTCTCTCTCTCTCTCTCTCTCTCTCTCTCTCTCTCTCTCTCCTCTCTCTCTCTCTCTCTCTCTCTCTCTCCTCTCTCTCTCTCTCTCTCTCTCTTCTCTCTCTCTCTCTCTCTCTCTCCTCTCTCTCTCTCTCTCTCTCTCTCTCTCTCTCTCTCTCTCTCTCTCTTCTCTCTCTCTCTTCTCTCTCTCTCTCTCCTCTCTCTCTCTCTCTCTCTCTCTCTCTCTCTCTCTCCTCTCTCTCTCTCTCTCTCTCTCTCTCTCTCTCTCTCTCTCTTCTCTCTCTCTCTCTCTCCTCTCTCTCTCTCTCTCATCGCTCTCTCTCTCTCTCTCTCTCTCTCTCTCTCTCTCTCTCTCTCCTCTCTCTCTCTCTCTCTCTCTCTCTCTCTCTCTCTCTCTCTTTTTTTATTTAAACAAAGTAGCACATACAGAACAGTTAGCATCTACATTACATAGATAGTTACAAACTTACAGGCTAAAGAAAGCAATGCTATTGCTTTTCTATCTAAAAGTCTCAATATGTCATTAGCATAAAATATACGTGTATAAGCAAGGTTTTAAAAGCGTCCCGAACAATGTGCTGGTTAAGGTCGCCTAAAATTAACACCTTATCACACTGGCTGGCGGTCATCATTGAGTCGAGGTTCACTGTGAGGAATTCCAGCAGTGCTGTGCCCTGCGAGGGAGGACGATAACACCCGGTACACAGTAAACCTTTGCTCTCATTATCAACTATTTGTATTGCTAATATTTCCAGCTCACTAGGCACGGGCACGGGTGGCACTATTACCTGGGCGTTGATACATTCCTTGTAACAGATTCTCACGCCCCCTCCGTGAGTGGAGCGATCCTTCCTCACCCAAGCCAAGTATCCACGGACTCGGGCATAGTTTGGCGGCACTTTATCGTCCAGGAAGGTTTTGCTCACAAACACTACATCAGCCCGGTGCCTGGTAATCACACTGTGAGTAAGTTCACCAATGTTTGTGTGAAAACCCCTCACATTGGCCGACATTATCTTTAGGTCACTGTTGTCTGCCTTGTGGCATCGCAGGGTACTGGAGTGACCCGGCGCCATAGTGACCAAGATAGACTGGCGCGAGGTGAGGCCACTGTGGGGGTGAGGTGCCGTGAGGGGCCGCAAATGTGGGCACGGCCTGCCCTGGTTGGGGAGGCTTGTGCAGCTGCCAGGCGACGCTCCTCAGAACCAACAGGGTCTCCTGTCCACTCTGCCTCACCGCCTGCACTAGCTCTCTTAATATACACCCCGCCTGCTCCTTTACGTACACCTCCTCAACACTCCGACGAGGACTATGACGACCATCACTACTTAGGCAACATAGCATTGATACCTCCACCACACCCATTCTTCCATCCTTTTCGCCCCAGCACCGCAACCACCACCAAATCCAAACTCTCGATGTATCATATCATGTCTGTAGCACCACATCATATTAACATTATTCTTTTCTCATTTGCATCTTGCTGTTTTGTACGCCGTCTTGTAATTTAGATTAACAGATATGCGCCTTTTTTCTCAGTGTACAACAAACCACTGAAAAAGGGATGACTTTACTAATAGTCTACTACTACTACTACTACTACTACTACTACTACTACTACTACTACTACTACTACTACTACCACTACTACTACTACTACTAATACTACTACTACTGCTACTACTACTACTACTACTACTACTACTACTACTACTACTACTACTTTTACAACTATTATATTTCCCTGTGCAATGTTGCTGTTGGAATGGAGCTCGTTTTCTTTATCTTCCTTTATTTTGTTTGCTGCTTTCTGCTGTTCCAGTGGCTAATTGGATGGCACTCATATATACCTGTGAATATGCAGTACACCACATTGTAATTCATGGAGATGACATCCAACTATGAAGGAATTTGATTTTAAGCTAAGTTGTGTGTTTACTGCGTGTTGTACTGATGTGATACCCCCTCATGTGTAATGAGTGTGTCGCGATCGCTGGTTGATAAACACTGGCTTCTCTTTATTTGTTGAGCTTATGTGCCTATACATTGTTTAATTATGACTTAAGATTGCAACCAACAGTGGTATGTGTTTTATTGATTCAGTCAAGCATGATTAAGATCAAAGGAACATGTTGAAAGAAATTTTCTTGGAGGCAATTATTGAAAAAAAGGTAGGAAACCCCTCGTTATTTTTCTTTAAAATAGTGTTTATTTTACTTGGTAAGTGGATTTCGAGAGAAAAAATAGGATTTGCCTGCTCTTGACTTTTATGGAGAGCTAAGAAAGGTAAATTCAAAGGTGAAGTTTGTTCGTGACTACTCTAAAAGAATGCTTCATATTGGCCTACATTCCATTATAAGAATTAGGAAGCGTTGGTCGTGATATTAGCTGCGGAAAACTGTATTTAGGCGGAGGTGTCTGACCTTATCCGTAGACACTACAGTGTCCAACCCTGGTTGGCGCATTCAAGAGATTGCTCGGCGCCTAGTTCTTGGGTTTCCCAGGACCTTTGGACTGCTTGCGCCGGTGAGGCCTGTTCTGCATGTTATAGGTATACACGTGTACGATGAATCATTATCGCTTTCCGTATGTTAGGATAGGTAATCATAGGGCTCTCGAATGAGTGACTTAGAGTTTCTTACTTCAGGACATGTGGACTGGCGAATTCCTGTCTGTCATTGTTACGGATAATGACAAGTTTTTGGTTTACCTAATATATCGATATTATTACGCCTAGGTCAGGCCAGACCCAGTGGTCAGGGTCTTAATTGAGTAACTTTAAACAGTCGATATCTCTTAGTGATGCAAGCGTGGAATGGTGGTGTTTAGTCTGCCCCTTACGCAAACAACACTCATGTTTTAATGACTTTGGACGGAGAGGTGGTTCAAGCTGGGGGTAACTATGTTACCCTTGACGCCTATCTACGCAATTCTTACAGTACATATCTTCGGGTTAAGGCATGAGTGCTTTGACGATACGATGTTACGTTACGGGCGCAGCTCTAAGGGTAGATTCATTCGGACGTTGTCTATGAGTGCGACTGTATCGTTAGATAGACCGAAAATCCCTCCCCGACGGTCAAAACCAATATTAGCGCTGGATTTGGCTTTTCGGATCTATCCAATGACATGTTGCAGTGTGTATTTTAGATTCGTCGACAGGGTGCGAAGAGCGAGGATCATGGCTTAAGGCTTCCTAAACAGGCCTCAACGCATCACTCGACGTGCTGCCATATTATGGCTTAGCCGAAAGAATCGGTTAAGATGAGAGTTACCGCAAAAGGGCACCCGGCAAAGATTTCAACAATGCTTCGCGTCGTTGCCGGTTTCAGCTAGAACGGTCATAACCTATATGCAGAATCACTTCCGCCGATGCGATCGTGGATCTACCGCTACATATGAAAATTTACTGTGATTTATCAGACATGAGATTGGGATCCGCATAGTGTATCAATTGTTGATATCAGGTTGATCCATAAGTAGAGTGTTCTGACTTGAGGTCTCTTCTGACGGGAGAACATATTAGTTTATAAGCTTCAGTGCCGTCGGCTTGTCGGTTCCTGCCCTTAACTGATTTTCACTTGGACGGTGTCGTGGTTGGTCTACGATTTATGGAAATCAACCC
>JAPQNM010001819.1:0-20272 GCA_029783475.1 Metacarcinus magister | reverse complement strand
CAGTTTCACAGTTTAATTAGGTCTATCAGATGCTGCAATGATATTTCCAATATCTCTAATAGCTTTCGAGAAAATGAGGAGGAAATTCATGTTTTTATATAAATATTAAGTTTCATTTTTCTGCCTAATTATTAGTCATAGAACAAATATTCATAATGACAGTTGTACAGTTTAATTAGGTGTATCAGATGCTGCAATCATATTTCCAATATCTCTAATAGCTTTCGGGAAAATGAGGAGGAAAGTCATGTTTTTATATAAATATTAAGTTTCATTTTACTGCGTAATTATTAGTCATAGAACAAATATTCATAATCACAGTTATAGAGTTTAATTAGTTGTATCAGAAGCTGCAATGATATTTCCAATATCTCTAATAGCTTTCGAGAAAATGAGGAGGAAATTCATGTTTTTATATAAATATTAAGTTTCATTTTTCTGCCTAATTATTAGCCATAGAACAAATATTCATAATGACAGTTGTACAGTTTAATTAGGTGTATCAGATGCTGCAATCATATTTCCAATATCTCTAATAGCTTTCGGGAAAATGAGGAGGAAATTCATGTTTTTATATAAATATTAAGTTTCATTTTACTGCGTAATTATTAGTCATAGAACAAATATTCATAATCACAGTTGTAGAGTTTAATTAGTTGTATCAGAAGCTGCAATGATATTTCCAATATCTCTAATAGCTTTCGAGAAAATGAGGAGGAAAATCATGTTTTTAAATAAATATTGAGTTTCATTTTACTGCGTAATTATTAGTCATAGAACAAATATTCATAATACAGTTGTAGAGTTTAATTAGGTTATCAGATGCTGCAATGATATTTCCAATATCTCTAATAGCTTTCGAGAAAATGACGAGGAAAATCATTTTTTTATATAAAAATACGGTTTTATTTAACTGCGTAATTATTAGTCATAGAACAAATATTCATAATATCAGTTGTACAGTTGAATTAGGTGTATCAGATGATGCAATGATATTTCCAATATCTCTAATAGCTTTCGAGAAAAACGAGGAAGAAAGTAATTTTAAAAAAAGTAAAATTCAGTATTTATTAGTACTAGTGAAAATATTCATAATGACAGTAGTAGATATTAATCAGGTCTATCAGATGCTGCAATGATATTTCCAATATCTCTAATAGCTTTCGAGAAAAATGAGGAGGAATGTCATGTTTTTATATAAATATATAGTTTCATTTTACTGCGTAATTATTAGTCATAGAAACAAATATTCATAATGTCAAATTTACAGTTTAATTAGGTCTATCAGATGCTGCAGTGATATTTCCAATATCTCTAATAGCTCTCGAGAAAATGAGGAGGAAATTCATGTTTATATAAAAATATTAAGTTTCATTTTACTGAGTAATTATTAGTCATAGAACAAATATTCATAATGACAGTTGTAGAGTTTAATTAGGTGTATCAGATGCTGTAATGATATTTCCAATATCTCTAATAGCTTTCGAGAAAATTAGGAGGAAAGTCATGTTTTTATATAAATATAAAGTTTAATTTTACTGCGTAATTATTAGTCATAGAACAAATATTAATAATTTCAGTTTTACAGTTTAATTAGGTCTATCAGATGCTGCAGTGATATTTCCAATATCTCTAATAGCTTTCGAGAAAATGAGGAGGAAATTCATGTTTTTATATAAATATTAAGTTTCATTTTTCTGCCTAATTATTAGTCATAGAACAAATATTCATAATGACAGTTGTACAGTTTAATTAGGTGTATCAGATGCTGCAATCATATTTCCAATATCTCTAATAGCTTTCGGGAAAATGAGGAGGAAAGTCATGTTTTTATATAAATATTAAGTTTCATTTTACTGCGTAATTATTAGTCATAGAACAAATATTCATAATCACAGTTGTAGAGTTTAATTAGGTTTATCAGATGCTGCAATGATATTTCCAATATCTCTAATAGCTTTCGAGAAAATGACGAGGAAAATCATTTTTTTATATAAAAATACGGTTTTATTTAAACTGCGTAATTATTAGTCATAGAACAAATATTCATAATATCAGTTGTACAGTTGAATTAGGTGTATCAGATGATGCAATGATATTTCCAATATCTCTAATAGCTTTCGAGAAAACGAGGAAGAAAGTAATTTAAAAAAAAGTAAAATTCAGTATTTATTAGTACTAGTGAAAATATTCATAATGACAGTAGTAGATATTAATCAGGTCTATCAGATGCTGCAATGATATTTCCAATATCTCTAATAGCTTTCGAGAAAAATGAGGAGGAATGTCATGTTTTTATATAAATATATAGTTTCATTTTACTGCGTAATTATTAGTCATAGAACAAATATTCATAATGTCGAACTTACAGTTTAATTAGGTCTATCAGATGCTGCAGTGATATTTCCAATATCTCTAATAGCTCTCGAGAAAATGAGGAGGAAAATCATGTTTATATAAAAATATTAAGTTTCATTTTACTGAGTAATTATTAGTCATAGAACAAATATTCATAATGACAGTTGTAGAGTTTAATTTGGTGTATCAGATGCTGTAATGATATTTCCAATATCTCTAATAGCTTTCGAGAAAATTAGGAGGAAATTCATGTTTTTATATAAATATAAAGTTTAATTTTACTGCGTAATTATTAGTCATAGAACAAATATTAATGATTTCAGTTTCACAGTTTAATTAGGTCTATCAGATGCTGCAGAGATATTTCCAATATCTCTAATAGCTTTCGAGAAAATGAGGAGGAAATTCATGTTTTTATATAAATATTAAGTTTCATTTTTCTGCCTAATTATTAGTCATAGAACAAATATTCATAATGACAGTTGTACAGTTTAATTAGGTGTATCAGATGCTGCAATTATATTTCCAATATCTCTAATAGCTTTCGAGAAAATGAGGAGGAAAATCATGTTTTTATATAAATATTAAGTTTCATTTTACTGCGTAACTATTAGTCATAGAACAAATATTCATAATCACAGTTGTAAAGTTTAATTAGTTGTATCAGAAGCTGCAATGATATTTCCAATATCTCTAATAGCTTTCGAGAAAATGAGGAGGAAAATCATGTTTTTAAATAAATATTAAGTTTAATTTTACTGCGTAATTGTTAGTCATAGAACAAATATTCATAATGACAGTTGTACAGTTTAATTAGGTGTATCAGATGCTGCAATGATATTTCCAATATCTCTAATAGCTTTCGAGAAAATGAGGAGGAAAGTCATGTTTTTAAATAAATATTAAGTTTCATTTTACTCCGTAATTATTAGTCATAGAACAAATATTCATAATATCAGTTGTACAGTATAATAAGGTCTATCAGATGCTGCAATTATATTTCCAATATCTCTAATAGCTTTCGAGAAAATGACGAGGAAAATTATTTTTTTATATAAAAATACGGTTTTATTTAACTGCGTAATTATTAGTCATAGAACAAATATTCATAATATCAGTTGTACAGTTGAATTAGGTGTATCAGATGATGCAATGATATTTCCAATATCTCTAATAGCTTTCGAGAAAACGAGGAAGAAAGTAATTTTAAAAAAAGTAAAATTCAGTATTTATTAGTACTAGTGAAAATATTCATAATGACAGTAGTAGATATTAATCAGGTCTATCAAAATCTGCAATGATATTTCCAATATCTCTAATAGCTTTCGAGAAAATTAGGAGGAAAGTCATGTTTTTATATAAATATAGTTTAATTTTACTGCGTAATTATTAGTCATAGAACAAATATTAATAATTTCAGTTTTATAGTTTAATTAGGTCTATCAGATGCTGCAGTGATATTTCCAATATCTCTAATAGCTTTCGAGAAAATGAAGAGGAAATTCATGTTTTTATATAAATATTAAGTTTCATTTTTCTGCTAATTATTAGTCATAGAACAAATATTCATAATGACAGTTGTACAGTTTAATTAGGTGTATCAGATGCTGCAATCATATTTCCAATATCTCTAATAGCTTTCGGGAAAATGAGGAGGAAAGTCATGTTTTTATATAAATATTAAGTTTCATTTTACTGCGTAACTATTAGTCATAGAACAAATATTCATAATCACAGTTGTAGAGTTTAATTAGTTGTATCAGAAGCTGCAATGATATTTCCAATATCTCTAATAGCTTTCGAGAAAATGAGGAGGAAATTCATGTTTTTATATAAATATTAAGTTTCATTTTTCTGCCTAATTATTAGTCATAGAACAAATATTCATAATGACAGTTCTACAGTTTAATTAGGTGTATCAGATGCTGCAATCATATTTCCAATATCTCTAATAGCTTTCGGGAAAATGAGGAGGAAAGTCATGTTTTTATATAAATATTAAGTTTCATTTTACTGCGTAATTATTAGTCATAAAACAAATATTCATAATCACAGTTGTAGAGTTTAATTAGTTGTATCAGATGCTGCAATGATATTTCTAATATCTCTAATAGCTTTCGAGAAAATGAGGAGGAATGTCATGTTTTTATATAAATATATAGTTTCATTTTACTGCGTAATTATTAGTCATAGAACAAATATTCATAATGTCGAATTTACAGTTTAATTAGGTCTATCAGATGCTGCAGTGATATTTCCAATATCTCTAATAGCTCTCGAGAAAATGAGGAGGAAATTCATGTTTATATAAAATATTAAGTTTCATTTTACTGAGTAATTATTAGTCATAGAACAAATATTCATAATCACAGTTGTAGAGTTTAATTAGGTGTATCAGATGCTGTAATGATATTTCCAATATCTCTAATAGCTTTCGAGAAAATTAGGAGGAAAGTCATGTTTTTATATAAATATAAAGTTTAATTTTACTGCGTAATTATTAGTCATAGAACAAATATTAATAATTTCAGTTTTACAGTTTAATTAGGTCTATCAGATGCTGCAGTGATATTTCCAATATCTCTAATAGCTTTCGAGAAAATGAGGAGGAAATTCATGTTTTTATATAAATATTAAGTTTCATTTTTCTGCCTAATTATTAGTCATAGAACAAATATTCATAATGACAGTTGTACAGTTTAATTAGGTGTATCAGATGCTGCAATCATATTTCCAATATCTCTAATAGCTTTCGGGAAAATGAGGAGGAAAGTCATGTTTTTATATAAATATTAAGTTTCATTTTACTGCGTAATTATTAGTCATAGAACAAATATTCATAATCACAGTTGTAGAGTTTAATTAGGTTTATCAGATGCTGCAATGATATTTCCAATATCTCTAATAGCTTTCGAGAAAATGACGAGGAAAATCATTTTTTTATATAAAATACGGTTTTATTTAACTGCGTAATTATTAGTCATAGAACAAATATTCATAATATCAGTTGTACAGTTGAATTAGGTGTATCAGATGCTGCAATGATATTTCCAATATCTCTAATAGCTTTCGAGAAAACGAGGAGGAAAGTCAGTTTTTAAAAAAAAGTAAATTTTACTGCGTATTTATTAGTACATAGAAAAATATTCATAATGACAGTAGTAGATATTAATCAGGTCTATCAGATGCTTCAATGATATTTCCAATATCTCTAATAGCTTTCGAGAAAATGAGGAGGAAATGTCATGTTTTTATATAAATATATAGTTTCATTTTACTGCGTAATTATTAGTCATAGAACAAATATTAATGATTTCAGTTTCACAGTTTAATTAGGTCTATCAGATGCTGCAGTGATATTTCCAATATCTCTAATAGCTTTCGAGAAAATGAGGAGGAAATTCATGTTTTTATATAAATATTAAGTTTCATTTTTCTGCCTAATTATTAGTCATAGAACAAATATTCATAATGACAGTTGTACAGTTTAATTAGGTGTATCAGATGCTGCAATCATATTTCCAATATCTCTAATAGCTTTCGGGAAAATGAGGAGGAAAGTCATGTTTTTATATAAATATTAAGTTTCATTTTACTGCGTAATTATTAGTCATAGAACAAATATTCATAATCACAGTTGTAGAGTTTAATTAGGTTTATCAGATGCTGCAATGATATTTCCAATATCTCTAATAGCTTTCGAGAAAATGACGAGGAAAATCATTTTTTTATATAAAAATACGGTTTTGTTTAACTGCGTAATTATTAGTCATAGAACAAATATTCATAATATCAGTTGTACAGTTGAATTAGGTGTATCAGATGATGCAATGATATTTCCAATATCTCTAATAGCTTTCGAGAAAACGAGGAAGAAAGTAATTTAAAAAAAAGTAAAATTCAGTATTTATTAGTACTAGTGAAAATATTCATAATGACAGTAGTAGATATTAATCAGGTCTATCAGATGCTGCAATGATATTTCCAATAACTCTAATAGCTTTCGAAAAAAATGAGGAGGAATGTCATGTTTTTATATAAATATATAGTTTCATTTTACTGCGTATTTATTAGTCATAGAACAAATATTCATAATGTCGAATTTACAGTTTAATTATGTCTATCAGATGCTGCAGTGATATTTCAAATATCTCTAATAGCTCTCGAGAAAATGAGGAGGAAAATCATGTTTATATAAAAATATTAAGTTTCATTTTACTGAGTAATTATTAGTCATAGAACAAATATTCATAATGACAGTTGTAGAGTTTAATTAGGTGTATCAGATGCTGTAATGATATTTCCAATATCTCTAATAGCTTTCGAGAAAATTAGGAGGAAATTCATGTTTTTATATAAATATAAAGTTTAATTTTACTGCGTAATTATTAGTCATAGAACAAATATTAATGATTTCAGTTTCACAGTTTAATTAGGTCTATCAGATGCTGCAAAGATATTTCCAATATCTCTAATAGCTTTCGAGAAAATGAGGAGGAAATTCATGTTTTTATATAAATATTAAGTTTCATTTTTCTGCCTAATTATTAGTCATAGAACAAATATTCATAATGACAGTTGTACAGTTTAATTAGGTGTATCAGATGCTGCAATCATATTTCCAATATCTCTAATAGCTTTCGGGAAAATGAGGAGGAAAGTCATGTTTTTATATAAATATTAAGTTTCATTTTACTGCGTAATTATTAGTCATAGAACAAATATTCATAATCACAGTTATAGAGTTTAATTAGTTGTATCAGAAGCTGCAATGATATTTCCAATATCTCTAATAGCTTTCGAGAAAATGAGGAGGAAATTCATGTTTTTATATAAATATTAAGTTTCATTTTTCTGCCTAATTATTAGCCATAGAACAAATATTCATAATGACAGTTGTACAGTTTAATTAGGTGTATCAGATGCTGCAATCATATTTCCAATATCTCTAATAGCTTTCGGGAAAATGAGGAGGAAATTCATGTTTTTATATAAATATTAAGTTTCATTTTACTGCGTAATTATTAGTCATAGAACAAATATTCATAATCACAGTTGTAGAGTTTAATTAGTTGTATCAGAAGCTGCAATGATATTTCCAATATCTCTAATAGCTTTCGAGAAAATGAGGAGGAAAATCATGTTTTTAAATAAATATTGAGTTTCATTTTACTGCGTAATTATTAGTCATAGAACAAATATTCATAATATCAGTTGTAGAGTTTAATTAGGTTTATCAGATGCTGCAATGATATTTCCAATATCTCTAATAGCTTTCGAGAAAATGACGAGGAAAATCATTTTTTTATATAAAAATACGGTTTTATTTAACTGCGTAATTATTAGTCATAGAACAAATATTCATAATATCAGTTGTACAGTTGAATTAGGTGTATCAGATGATGCAATGATATTTCCAATATCTCTAATAGCTTTCGAAAAAACGAGGAAGAAAGTAATTTAAAAAAAAGTAAAATTCAGTATTTATTAGTACTAGTGAAAATATTCATAATGACAGTAGTAGATATTAATCAGGTCTATCAGATGCTGCAATGATATTTCCAATATCTCTAATAGCTTTCGAAAAAAATGAGGAGGAATGTCATGTTTTTATATAAATATATAGTTTCATTTTACTGCGTAATTATTAGTCATAAAACAAATATTCATAATGTCAAATTTACAGTTTAATTAGGTCTATCAGATGCTGCAGTGATATTTCCAATATCTCTAATAGCTCTCGAGAAAATGAGGAGGAAATTCATGTTTATATAAAAATATTAAGTTTCATTTTACTGAGTAATTATTAGTCATAGAACAAATATTCATAATGACAGTTGTAGAGTTTAATTAGGTGTATCAGATGCTGTAATGATATTTCCAATATCTCTAATAGCTTTCGAGAAAATTAGGAGGAAAGTCATGTTTTTATATAAATATAAAGTTTAATTTTACTGCGTAATTATTAGTCATAGAACAAATATTAATAATTTCAGTTTTACAGTTTAATTAGGTCTATCAGATGCTGCAGTGATATTTCCAATATCTCTAATAGCTTTCGAGAAAATGAGGAGGAAATTCATGTTTTTATATAAATATTAAGTTTCATTTTTCTGCCTAATTATTAGTCATAGAACAAATATTCATAATGACCGTTGTACAGTTTAATTAGGTGTATCAGATGCTGCAATCATATTTCCAATATCTCTAATAGCTTTCGGGAAAATGAGGAGGAAAGTCATGTTTTTATATAAATATTAAGTTTCATTTTACTGCGTAATTATTAGTCATAGAACAAATATTCATAATCACAGTTGTAGAGTTTAATTAGGTTTATCAGATGCTGCAATGATATTTCCAATATCTCTAATAGCTTTCGAGAAAATGACGAGGAAAATCATTTTTTTATATAAAAATACGGTTTTATTTAAATGCGTAATTATTAGTCATAGAACAAATATTCATAATATCAGTTGTACAGTTGAATTAGGTGTATCAGATGATGCAATGATATTTCCAATATCTCTAATAGCTTTCGAGAAAACGAGGAAGAAAGTAATTTTAAAAAAAGTAAAATTCAGTATTTATTAGTACTAGTGAAAATATTCATAATGACAGTAGTAGATATTAATCAGGTCTATCAGATGCTGCAATGATATTTCCAATAACTCTAATAGCTTTCGAAAAAAATGAGGAGGAATGTCATGTTTTTATATAAATATATAGTTTCATTTTACTGCGTAATTATTAGTCATAGAACAAATATTCATAATGTCGAATTTACAGTTTAATTAGGTCTATCAGATGCTGCAGTGATATTTCCTATATCTCTAATAGCTCTCGAGAAAATGAGGAGGAAAATCATGTTTATATAAAAATATTAAGTTTCATTTTACTGAGTAATTATTAGTCATAGAACAAATATTCATAATGACAGTTATAGAGTTTAATTAGGTGTATCAGATGCTGTAATGATATTTCCAATATCTCTAATAGCTTTCGAGAAAATTAGGAGGAAATTCATGTTTTTATATAAATATAAAGTTTAATTTTACTGCGTAATTATTAGTCATAGAACAAATATTAATGATTTCAGTTTCACAGTTTAATTAGGTCTATCAGATGCTGCAGAGATATTTCCAATATCTCTAATAGCTTTCGAGAAAATGAGGAGGAAATTCATGTTTTTATATAAATATTAAGTTTCATTTTTCTGCCTAATTATTAGTCATAGAACAAATATTCATAATGACAGTTGTACAGTTTAATTAGGTGTATCAGATGCTGCAATTATATTTCCAATATCTCTAATAGCTTTCGAGAAAATGAGGAGGAAAATCATGTTTTTATATAAATATTAAGTTTCATTTTACTGCGTAACTATTAGTCATAGAACAAATATTCATAATCACAGTTGTAAAGTTTAATTAGTTGTATCAGAAGCTGCAATGATATTTCCAATATCTCTAATAGCTTTCGAGAAAATGAGGAGGAAAATCATGTTTTTAAATAAATATTAAGTTTAATTTTACTGCGTAATTGTTAGTCATAGAACAAATATTCATAATGACAGTTGTACAGTTTAATTAGGTGTATCAGATGCTGCAATGATATTTCCAATATCTCTAATAGCTTTCGAGAAAATGAGGAGGAAAGTCATGTTTTTAAATAAATATTAAGTTTCATTTTACTCCGTAATTATTAGTCATAGAACAAATATTCATAATATCAGTTGTACAGTATAATAAGGTCTATCAGATGCTGCAATTATATTTCCAATATCTCTAATAGCTTTCGAGAAAATGACGAGGAAAATTATTTTTTTATATAAAAATACGGTTTTATTTAACTGCGTAATTATTAGTCATAGAACAAATATTCATAATATCAGTTGTACAGTTGAATTAGGTGTATCAGATGATGCAATGATATTTCCAATATCTCTAATAGCTTTCGAGAAAACGAGGAAGAAAGTAATTTTAAAAAAAGTAAAATTCAGTATTTATTAGTACTAGTGAAAATATTCATAATGACAGTAGTAGATATTAATCAGGTCTATCAAAATCTCTAATGATATTTCCAATATCTCTAATAGCTTTCGAGAAAATTAGGAGGAAAGTCATGTTTTTATATAAATATAAAGTTTAATTTTACTGCGTAATTATTAGTCATAGAACAAATATTAATAATTTCAGTTTTATAGTTTAATTAGGTCTATCAGATGCTGCAGTGATATTTCCAATATCTCTAATAGCTTTCGAGAAAATGAAGAGGAAATTCATGTTTTTATATAAATATTAAGTTTCATTTTTCTGCCTAATTATTAGTCATAGAACAAATATTCATAATGACAGTTGTACAGTTTAATTAGGTGTATCAGATGCTGCAATCATATTTCCAATATCTCTAATAGCTTTCGGGAAAATGAGGAGGAAAGTCATGTTTTTATATAAATATTAAGTTTCATTTTACTGCGTAACTATTAGTCATAGAACAAATATTCATAATCACAGTTGTAGAGTTTAATTAGTTGTATCAGAAGCTGCAATGATATTTCCAATATCTCTAATAGCTTTCGAGAAAATGAGGAGGAAATTCATGTTTTTATATAAATATTAAGTTTCATTTTTCTGCCTAATTATTAGTCATAGAACAAATATTCATAATGACAGTTCTACAGTTTAATTAGGTGTATCAGATGCTGCAATCATATTTCCAATATCTCTAATAGCTTTCGGGAAAATGAGGAGGAAAGTCATGTTTTTATATAAATATTAAGTTTCATTTTACTGCGTAATTATTAGTCATAAAACAAATATTCATAATCACAGTTGTAGAGTTTAATTAGTTGTATCAGATGCTGCAATGATATTTCTAATATCTCTAATAGCTTTCGAGAAAATGAGGAGGAATGTCATGTTTTTATATAAATATATAGTTTCATTTTACTGCGTAATTATTAGTCATAGAACAAATATTCATAATGTCAAATTTACAGTTTAATTAGGTCTATCAGATGCTGCAGTGATATTTCCAATATCTCTAATAGCTCTCGAGAAAATGAGGAGGAAATTCATGTTTATATAAAAATATTAAGTTTCATTTTACTGAGTAATTATTAGTCATAGAACAAATATTCATAATCACAGTTGTAGAGTTTAATTAGGTGTATCAGATGCTGTAATGATATTTCCAATATCTCTAATAGCTTTCGAGAAAATTAGGAGGAAAGTCATGTTTTTATATAAATATAAAGTTTAATTTTACTGCGTAATTATTAGTCATAGAACAAATATTAATAATTTCAGTTTTACAGTTTAATTAGGTCTATCAGATGCTGCAGTGATATTTCCAATATCTCTAATAGCTTTCGAGAAAATGAGGAGGAAATTCATGTTTTTATATAAATATTAAGTTTCATTTTTCTGCCTAATTATTAGTCATAGAACAAATATTCATAATGACAGTTGTACAGTTTAATTAGGTGTATCAGATGCTGCAATCATATTTCCAATATCTCTAATAGCTTTCGGTTAAAATGAGGAGGAAAGTCATGTTTTTATATAAATATTAAGTTTCATTTTACTGCTTAATTATTAGTCATAGAACAAATATTCATAATCACAGTTGTAGAGTTTAATTAGGTTTATCAGATGCTGCAATGATATTTCCAATATCTCTAATAGCTTTCGAGAAAATGACGAGGAAAATCATTTTTTTATATAAAAATACGGTTTTATTTAACTGCGTAATTATTAGTCATAGAACAAATATTCATAATATCAGTTGTACAGTTGAATTAGGTGTATCAGATGATGCAATGATATTTCCAATATCTCTAATAGCTTTCGAGAAAACGAGGAAGAAAGTAATTTAAAAAAAAGTAAAATTCAGTATTTATTAGTACTAGTGAAAATATTCATAATGACAGTAGTAGATATTAATCAGGTCTATCAGATGCTTCAATGATATTTCCAATATCTCTAATAGCTTTCGAGAAAATGAGGAGGAATGTCATGTTTTTATATAAATATATAATTTCATTTTACTGCGTAATTATTAGTCATAGAACAAATATTAATGATTTCAGTTTCACAGTTTAATTAGGTCTATCAGATGCTGCAGTGATATTTCCAATATCTCTAATAGCTTTCGAGAAAATGAGGAGGAAATTCATGTTTTTATATAAATATTAAGTTTCATTTTTCTGCCTAATTATTAGTCATAGAACAAATATTCATAATGACAGTTGTACAGTTTAATTAGGTGTATCAGATGCTGCAATCATATTTCCAATATCTTTAATAGCTTTCGGGAAAATGAGGAGGAAAGTCATGTTTTTATATAAATATTAAGTTTCATTTTACTGCGTAATTATTAGTCATAGAACAAATATTCATAATCACAGTTGTAGAGTTTAATTAGTTGTATCAGAAGCTGCAATGATATTTCCAATATCTCTAATAGCTTTCGAGAAAATGAGGAGGAAATTCATGTTTTTATATAAATATTAAGTTTCATTTTTCTCCCTAATTATTAGCCATAGAACAAATATTCATAATGACAGTTGTACAGTTTAATTAGGTGTATCAGATGCTGCAATCATATTTCCAATATCTCTAATAGCTTTCGGGAAAATGAGGAGGAAATTCATGTTTTTATATAAATATTAAGTTTCATTTTACTGCGTAATTATTAGTCATAGAACAAATATTCATAATCACAGTTGTAGAGTTTAATTAGTTGTATCAGAAGCTGCAATGATATTTCCAATATCTCTAATAGCTTTCGAGAAAATGAGGAGGAAAATCATGTTTTTAAATAAATATTGAGTTTCATTTTACTGCGTAATTATTAGTCATAGAACAAATATTCATAATCACAGTTGTAGAGTTTAATTAGGTTTATCAGATGCTGCAATGATATTTCCAATATCTCTAATAGCTTTCGAGAAAATGACGAGGAAAATCATTTTTTTATATAAAAATACGGTTTTGTTTAACTGCGTAATTATTAGTCATAGAACAAATATTCATAATATCAGTTGTACAGTTGAATTAGGTGTATCAGATGATGCAATGATATTTCCAATATCTCTAATAGCTTTCGAGAAAACGAGGAAGAAAGTAATTTAAAAAAAAGTAAAATTCAGTATTTATTAGTACTAGTGAAAATATTCATAATGACAGTAGTAGATATTAATCAGGTCTATCAGATGCTGCAATGATATTTCCAATAACTCTAATAGCTTTCGAAAAAAATGAGGAGGAATGTCATGTTTTTATATAAATATATAGTTTCATTTTACTGCGTATTTATTAGTCATAGAACAAATATTCATAATGTCGAATTTACAGTTTAATTATGTCTATCAGATGCTGCAGTGATATTTCAAATATCTCTAATAGCTCTCGAGAAAATGAGGAGGAAAATCATGTTTATATAAAAATATTAAGTTTCATTTTACTGAGTAATTATTAGTCATAGAACAAATATTCATAATGACAGTTGTAGAGTTTAATTAGGTGTATCAGATGCTGTAATGATATTTCCAATATCTCTAATAGCTTTCGAGAAAATTAGGAGGTAATTCATGTTTTTATATAAATATAAAGTTTAATTTTACTGCGTAATTATTAGTCATAGAACAAATATTAATGATTTCAGTTTCACAGTTTAATTAGGTCTATCAGATGCTGCAAAGATATTTCCAATATCTCTAATAGCTTTCGAGAAAATGAGGAGGAAATTCATGTTTTTATATAAATATTAAGTTTCATTTTTCTGCCTAATTATTAGTCATAGAACAAATATTCATAATGACAGTTGTACAGTTTAATTAGGTGTATCAGATGCTGCAATCATATTTCCAATATCTCTAATACCTTTCGGGAAAATGAGGAGGAAAGTCATGTTTTTATATAAATATTAAGTTTCATTTTACTGCGTAATTATTAGTCATAGAACAAATATTCATAATCACAGTTATAGAGTTTAATTAGTTGTATCAGAAGCTGCAATGATATTTCCAATATCTCTAATAGCTTTCGAGAAAATGAGGAGGAAATTCATGTTTTTATATAAATATTAAGTTTCATTTTTCTGCCTAATTATTAGCCATAGAACAAATATTCATAATGACAGTTGTACAGTTTAATTAGGTGTATCAGATGCTGCAATCATATTTCCAATATCTCTAATAGCTTTCGGGAAAATGAGGAGGAAATTCATGTTTTTATATAAATATTAAGTTTCATTTTACTGCGTAATTATTAGTCATAGAACAAATATTCATAATCACAGTTGTAGAGTTTAATTAGTTGTATCAGAAGCTGCAATGATATTTCCAATATCTCTAATAGCTTTCGAGAAAATGAGGAGGAAAATCATGTTTTTAAATAAATATTGAGTTTCATTTTACTGCGTAATTATTAGTCATAGAACAAATATTCATAATATCAGTTGTAGAGTTTAATTAGGTTTATCAGATGCTGCAATGATATTTCCAATATCTCTAATAGCTTTCGAGAAAATGACGAGGAAAATCATTTTTTTATATAAAAATACGGTTTTATTTAACTGCGTAATTATTAGTCATAGAACAAATATTCATAATATCAGTTGTACAGTTGAATTAGGTGTATCAGATGATGCAATGATATTTCCAATATCTCTAATAGCTTTCGAAAAAACGAGGAAGAAAGTAATTTAAAAAAAAGTAAAATTCAGTATTTATTAGTACTAGTGAAAATATTCATAATGACAGTAGTAGATATTAATCAGGTCTATCAGATGCTGCAATGATATTTCCAATATCTCTAATAGCTTTCGAAAAAAATGAGGAGGAATGTCATGTTTTTATATAAATATATAGTTTCATTTTACTGCGTAATTATTAGTCATAAAACAAATATTCATAATGTCAAATTTACAGTTTAATTAGGTCTATCAGATGCTGCAGTGATATTTCCAATATCTCTAATAGCTCTCGAGAAAATGAGGAGGAAATTCATGTTTATATAAAAATATTAAGTTTCATTTTACTGAGTAATTATTAGTCATAGAACAAATATTCATAATCACAGTTGTAGAGTTTAATTAGGTGTATCAGATGCTGTAATGATATTTCCAATATCTCTAATAGCTTTCGAGAAAATTAGGAGGAAAGTCATGTTTTTATATAAATATAAAGTTTAATTTTACTGCGTAATTATTAGTCATAGAACAAATATTAATAATTTCAGTTTTACAGTTTAATTAGGTCTATCAGATGCTGCAGTGATATTTCCAATATCTCTAATAGCTTTCGAGAAAATGAGGAGGAAATTCATGTTTTTATATAAATATTAAGTTTCATTTTTCTGCCTAATTATTAGTCATAGAACAAATATTCATAATGACCGTTGTACAGTTTAATTAGGTGTATCAGATGCTGCAATCATATTTCCAATATCTCTAATAGCTTTCGGGAAAATGAGGAGGAAAGTCATGTTTTTATATAAATATTAAGTTTCATTTTACTGCGTAATTATTAGTCATAGAACAAATATTCATAATCACAGTTGTAGAGTTTAATTAGGTTTATCAGATGCTGCAATGATATTTCCAATATCTCTAATAGCTTTCGAGAAAATGACGAGGAAAATCATTTTTTTATATAAAAATACGGTTTTATTTAAATGCGTAATTATTAGTCATAGAACAAATATTCATAATATCAGTTGTACAGTTGAATTAGGTGTATCAGATGATGCAATGATATTTCCAATATCTCTAATAGCTTTCGAGAAAACGAGGAAGAAAGTAATTTTAAAAAAAGTAAAATTCAGTATTTATTAGTACTAGTGAAAATATTCATAATGACAGTAGTAGATATTAATCAGGTCTATCAGATGCTGCAATGATATTTCCAATAACTCTAATAGCTTTCGAAAAAATGAGGAGGAATGTCATGTTTTTATATAAATATATAGTTTCATTTTACTGCGTAATTATTAGTCATAGAACAAATATTCATAATGTCGAATTTACAGTTTAATTAGGTCTATCAGATGCTGCAGTGATATTTCCTATATCTCTAATAGCTCTCGAGAAAATGAGGAGGAAAATCATGTTTATATAAAAATATTAAGTTTCATTTTACTGAGTAATTATTAGTCATAGAACAAATATTCATAATGACAGTTATAGAGTTTAATTAGGTGTATCAGATGCTGTAATGATATTTCCAATATCTCTAATAGCTTTCGAGAAAATTAGGAGGAAATTCATGTTTTTATATAAATATAAAGTTTAATTTTACTGCGTAATTATTAGTCATAGAACAAATATTAATGATTTCAGTTTCACAGTTTAATTAGGTCTATCAGATGCTGCAGAGATATTTCCAATATCTCTAATAGCTTTCGAGAAAATGAGGAGGAAATTCATGTTTTTATATAAATATTAAGTTTCATTTTTCTGCCTAATTATTAGTCATAGAACAAATATTCATAATGACAGTTGTACAGTTTAATTAGGTGTATCAGATGCTGCAATTATATTTCCAATATCTCTAATAGCTTTCGAGAAAATGAGGAGGAAAATCATGTTTTTATATAAATATTAAGTTTCATTTTACTGCGTAACTATTAGTCATAGAACAAATATTCATAATCACAGTTGTAAAGTTTAATTAGTTGTATCAGAAGCTGCAATGATATTTCCAATATCTCTAATAGCTTTCGAGAAAATGAGGAGGAAAATCATGTTTTTAAATAAATATTAAGTTTAATTTTACTGCGTAATTGTTAGTCATAGAACAAATATTCATAATGACAGTTGTACAGTTTAATTAGGTGTATCAGATGCTGCAATGATATTTCCAATATCTCTAATAGCTTTCGAGAAAATGAGGAGGAAAGTCATGTTTTTAAATAAATATTAAGTTTCATTTTACTCCGTAATTATTAGTCATAGAACAAATATTCATAATATCAGTTGTACAGTATAATAAGGTCTATCAGATGCTGCAATTATATTTCCAATATCTCTAATAGCTTTCGAGAAAATGACGAGGAAAATTATTTTTTTATATAAAAATACGGTTTTATTTAACTGCGTAATTATTAGTCATAGAACAAATATTCATAATATCAGTTGTACAGTTGAATTAGGTGTATCAGATGATGCAATGATATTTCCAATATCTCTAATAGCTTTCGAGAAAACGAGGAAGAAAGTAATTTTAAAAAAAGTAAAATTCAGTATTTATTAGTACTAGTGAAAATATTCATAATGACAGTAGTAGATATTAATCAGGTCTATCAAAGTCTGCAATGATATTTCCAATATCTCTAATAGCTTTCGAGAAAATTAGGAGGAAAGTCATGTTTTTATATAAATATAAAGTTTAATTTTACTGCGTAATTATTAGTCATAGAACAAATATTAATAATTTCAGTTTTATAGTTTAATTAGGTCTATCAGATGCTGCAGTGATATTTCCAATATCTCTAATAGCTTTCGAGAAAATGAAGAGGAAATTCATGTTTTTATATAAATATTAAGTTTCATTTTTCTGCCTAATTATTAGTCATAGAACAAATATTCATAATGACAGTTGTACAGTTTAATTAGGTGTATCAGATGCTGCAATCATATTTCCAATATCTCTAATAGCTTTCGGGAAAATGAGGAGGAAAGTCATGTTTTTATATAAATATTAAGTTTCATTTTACTGCGTAACTATTAGTCATAGAACAAATATTCATAATCACAGTTGTAGAGTTTAATTAGTTGTATCAGAAGCTGCAATGATATTTCCAATATCTCTAATAGCTTTCGAGAAAATGAGGAGGAAATTCATGTTTTTATATAAATATTAAGTTTCATTTTTCTGCCTAATTATTAGTCATAGAACAAATATTCATAATGACAGTTCTACAGTTTAATTAGGTGTATCAGATGCTGCAATCATATTTCCAATATCTCTAATAGCTTTCGGGAAAATGAGGAGGAAAGTCATGTTTTTATATAAATATTAAGTTTCATTTTACTGCGTAATTATTAGTCATAAAACAAATATTCATAATCACAGTTGTAGAGTTTAATTAGTTGTATCAGATGCTGCAATGATATTTCTAATATCTCTAATAGCTTTCGAGAAAATGAGGAGGAATGTCATGTTTTTATATAAATATATAGTTTCATTTTACTGCGTAATTATTAGTCATAGAACAAATATTCATAATGTCAAATTTACAGTTTAATTAGGTCTATCAGATGCTGCAGTGATATTTCCAATATCTCTAATAGCTCTCGAGAAAATGAGGAGGAAATTCATGTTTATATAAAAATATTAAGTTTCATTTTACTGAGTAATTATTAGTCATAGAACAAATATTCATAATCACAGTTGTAGAGTTTAATTAGGTGTATCAGATGCTGTAATGATATTTCCAATATCTCTAATAGCTTTCGAGAAAATTAGGAGGAAAGTCATGTTTTTATATAAATATAAAGTTTAATTTTACTGCGTAATTATTAGTCATAGAACAAATATTAATAATTTCAGTTTTACAGTTTAATTAGGTCTATCAGATGCTGCAGTGATATTTCCAATATCTCTAATAGCTTTCGAGAAAATGAGGAGGAAATTCATGTTTTTATATAAATATTAAGTTTCATTTTTCTGCCTAATTATTAGTCATAGAACAAATATTCATAATGACAGTTGTACAGTTTAATTAGGTGTATCAGATGCTGCAATCATATTTCCAATATCTCTAATAGCTTTCGGGAAAATGAGGAGGAAAGTCATGTTTTTATATAAATATTAAGTTTCATTTTACTGCGTAATTATTAGTCATAGAACAAATATTCATAATCACAGTTGTAGAGTTTAATTAGGTTTATCAGATGCTGCAATGATATTTCCAATATCTCTAATAGCTTTCGAGAAAATGACGAGGAAAATCATTTTTTTATATAAAAATACGGTTTTATTTAACTGCGTAATTATTAGTCATAGAACAAATATTCATAATATCAGTTGTACAGTTGAATTAGGTGTATCAGATGATGCAATGATATTTCCAATATCTCTAATAGCTTTCGAGAAAACGAGGAAGAAAGTAATTTAAAAAAAAGTAAAATTCAGTATTTATTAGTACTAGTGAAAATATTCATAATGACAGTAGTAGATATTAATCAGGTCTATCAGATGCTTCAATGATATTTCCAATATCTCTAATAGCTTTCGAGAAAATGAGGAGGAATGTCATGTTTTTATATAAATATATAATTTCATTTTACTGCGTAATTATTAGTCATAGAACAAATATTAATGATTTCAGTTTCACAGTTTAATTAGGTCTATCAGATGCTGCAGTGATATTTCCAATATCTCTAATAGCTTTCGAGAAAATGAGGAGGAAATTCATGTTTTTATATAAATATTAAGTTTCATTTTTCTGCGTAATTATTAGTCATAGAACAAATATTCATAATGACAGTTGTACAGTTTAATTAGGTGTATCAGATGCTGCAATCATATTTCCAATATCTTTAATAGCTTTCGGGAAAATGAGGAGGAAAGTCATGTTTTTATATAAATATTAAGTTTCATTTTACTGCGTAATTATTAGTCATAGAACAAATATTCATAATGACAGTTATAGAGTTTAATCAGGTGTATCAGAATGCTGCAATGATATTTCCAATATCTCTAATAGCTTTCGAGAAAATGAGGAGGAAAGTCATTTTTTATATAAATATTAAGTTTCATTTTACTGCGTAATTATTAGTCATAAAACAAATATTCATAATGTCAGTTTTACAGTTTAATTAGGTCTATCAGATGCTGCATGATATTTCCAATATCTCTAATAGCTTTCGAGGAAAATGAGGAGGAAAGTCATGTTTTTAAATAAAA
>JAPQNM010001816.1:215000-250000 GCA_029783475.1 Metacarcinus magister | reverse complement strand
TGTATGTATGTTATACTTATATTCATCATAAAGACACACACACACACACACACACATAGACATACCTACCATCAAGGAATAATTGGACAATAGGCCTAATAAAAAAGACATCTGAAAATAAGATAATTTTAGGAGGAGGAGGAGGAGGAGGAGGAGGAAGAGAAGGAGGAGGAGGAGGAGGAGACAAGGGAGAGAAGAAAGAGTAGTAGAAGTAGTACTAGTAGTAGTAGAAGTAGTAGTAGTAGTAGTAGTAGTAGTTAGTTGTTACCTTAAACTTCCTCTCCAACCTTTCCTTCCTACCTTCTTACCTTAAACTTCTCCTCCAACCTTTCCTTCTTACCTTAAACTTCCCTCAAACTTCTCCTTGTTACCTTAAGCCTGCCTCTAATAATTCCTCCTTCAAATTTATCCTCCCAGCTCTCCTCAAACACTGGGTTTTTCCTTCGGCAGTAGATAAACAGCTGCATAATCTTCAAAGTATATTTCTCCAAACTCCAATAACAGCAAAGAAAAACTGAAAGAAAAGGAAGAGAAGGACAATATAATATAATAAGGACAGACTGGAAGAGAAGGAAGTAGTAGTAGTAGTAGTAATAGTAATAATAGTAGTGGTAGTAATAGTAGTAGTAGTATTGTAGTAGTAGTAGTAGTAGCAGTAGTAGTAGTAGTAATAATAGCAATAATAATAGTAGTAGTAGTAGTAGTAGTAGTAGTAGTAGTAGTAGTGTTATCAACTCTCCCTAACCTGAACCTTCATTAATAACGCCAGCTTAACACATCAGTAAAGTAGACATAAATCAGATTACATTGCCTGGCGTCATTTGAGTGTGTATGTGTGTGTGTCTGGGGATGTGCACCTATCCGGTATATCGACATATCGGTATTTTCGGGGCGGTATTACAGGCATTAGAAGCCCTTCGGTATACCGGTACTTTTATCGATTCGTCAGCCTGTGAGCCCATCAGCCCACCAAAACACACTCACAACACAACACACTCACCTTCATCTCTATCCTTGTAGGTCATCATGTCCTAACACTTCTTTTAATGTACCTAACACGCTATAATTAACACTCTTGGATGTAAACATATAATTACGGTGTTTTTTTCACATTTGTTCGTTGTTTTTTCCGTTTTTCTTTGTGTTATGGTTTATTTACGCATTACTTTATGTTTGAATAATTTTTATATTTTCTATTTTATGGTTTGAATTGGTTTAATTTCATTATTATTGCTTTATTCTGTTTTTCGATTTCATAATTGACCTAAAGAAAAACATTTTTTCATGAAATAAATACGAATCAAATATAACAAATGTTTATGTAGAAAACGGGTAGGCATTTCAGACGATTTTTTAAAGTATATATAATTGCTTTTCTGTGTATAATAAAAATCTCAATTTTGGTATAATATATACGTGATCCAGCAGTCAAGCCACGGCCGCCATCTTAGTCTACCTGTTGAAACCTGTTCATGTTATTTATTAAGGTTATTTACGCTAAATAGGTAATGTTTTCTTTATATCCCTCTACTATTAATGGTGAATAATGATGTGTTACTGCTCCTTTATCCCTCAAAATGACATGTAGAGGAACAGGGAAGGTTTAAAATGAAGAAGTATTATCACCAGGTTAGGTCTTATCTGGCTGCTAGCGGTCACAAGAAGTTAGTTACTACCTTATTACACCTTTCCTGGGCCCTGCCAACCCCTGCCGCCCTTCCCTACAGGCACTAAAGGGTCACACTCACCTGTCCTGCCACGCCCCTGCCACGTAAAGCTGAACATAACACTTTAAACACCATTATTATTACGGTGTTAAATACGGGTGACTGTCACATTCTCCCTACTTTTAGTTTAGCCACTATTTTTGAGTCAGGGGGGAGAGGGGTTTGGCACAAGTCCCTCAAGGATCTACCAGGTGTAAATTATCCTGTACCTCTCCCTCCTCCTCTGCTGTGAGTAAAGCCCCAGCTTTTGGAGTGTGTCCCAGTAGTTCAATCCTTTGGCCTCCCAGATGTGTGTGGTGAAGGATCACTGGACTGCCTCCACAGCCTGGACGTCTACAGCTTTGTGTGGTGACCAAAGTTGGCTGCAGTAATCCAGCACTGGTTGCACGAGAGCTTTCCACAGTGTAAGCAGGCAGGACGCCTCTTTTGTGTGGAAAGTTTTTTAGGATCCATCCCGCTAATCTAACGGTACAAAATTACAATAATCATGATAAAAATAAATATATTATTAATATAACATCAATTATAGTATTATTCTGAGTCTTATTTGTGGTTTGGTTATCAAAATAATTATATACATCAAGTCTGAGATGGACTGAGAGCCAAACTAACGCGAAACCATACTACACCTTCCTACGGCATCCTACACTTACTAAGCCCATCTTAAATAAAACAAAAACTAATTCTACACTTTGTTGTGGTAAATGTGTAGAGAGTGGCTGAGAGGAAAGTTGCTACCATTGTTTAAAGTCATCCCTTTATTCTCGTCATAACACTCATCCGGTGCCCGTCCGTACTCCCAAGTCCAAGTCCAAGAAGAAGGAGAAGAGGCAGAAAATAAACAAGCATAAGTGTAGTTACAGCGGCGTCAGGATGGCTTTATCACGGGCCTTCCTCTGTTAGGTGAGACACGAACACCTACCTGCTTACCTGCTTGCCTGCTACCTGCTGTAGGAGTGGTGGTGGTGGTGGTGGAGGCAGGATAGTAAAGCGGTCTGTTTGTCTGTCTGTCACTCGTGTTTTCATTTATTATAAACGTCAATTTTATCCTCATAGTCATCCATATATATATTTTTTGGGTTAATATTCGGTGCGTTAACCACTCGATATCTGGTTACCTTTATAATGCAAATTTAACCTCAGATACTTGTTCAGATCACCTCAAATAGTTATGCCGCTGAATTACAGAAAAAATACGATTTTTTGTTTAGGTTACGTTAGGTTTAGTTAGGGTTAGTTAAGGAAACAAATATTTACCAAGTATATAAGTGTGTGTGTGTGTGTGTGTGTTTTAAGTTTGTGTTAGGTAAGGTTTTAATATTAAGTTTTAAGATTGTTTAGATAAGTATAGAATAGTTAGTTCGTGTTAAGTGTGTGTGTGTGTGTGTGTGTGTGTGTGTGTTTAAGTATGTAAGTGTGTTTAATTAAGTATGTGATAGGTAAGGTTTTATTAATTACGTTTTAGATTGTTTAAATAATCATTATATTACAGGTATTAAATGCATGATGCTCCTGGTAGCTCCTGTTAAGTGTGTGTTTAAGTATGTTTTATCAAGTATAAGTATGTTTAAATAATGATAATGTTTCAGGTATTAGATGCATGATGCCCCTGGTCGATCCTCGCAGGGCCTCAAGCCAAACTGAGACAGAGTGTGTGGTGCCGCGGACCAGCCTCTCTCACCGCCTAGCCAAGGTTGCACAGAGCGAGGCAGGCAGGATCAAGGCTGCTGAGGGCAAAAAGTAAGTGTGTGGGTCTTTGAATGTGTGTGTGGGTGTGTGTGGGTTTTTTTATATATATATATATATATACTTTTTTTTTTGTGGGTGTGCGTGTTATTTATTTTCTTTATTTCTTTTTTTTCTTTTCGTGTGTGTGTGTGTGTGTGTGTGTGTGTGTGTGTGTGTGTGTGTGTGTGTGTGTGTGTGTGTTCTTTCCTTTCCTTCCTTCATTGGTTTGGTTGGTTGGCATTGTGTGATGATTAACTTTAACCTACTTATTATTATTATTATTATTATTAACAGAGTATATAGCTGCAGGCTGAGGGAGGTTTGGGTTGACTTACGAACTGTTAACCTCACTAATGAAACGTGAAATTTTTACGAATATTCAGTATATTTATTTATTTATCATTTTTCTCTCCATAGTGTAGACATAAGAGGAAGAGGAGGAGGAGAAGTAAAATAAACAGTGATAATAATGATGTATGTGTGTTTAGTCATTAATGAAGTGTTAAGATTACTAATGTGAGAGGACGTATTAGTACAGTGCTTCCTCCAATATTGCAAACCGAGATATTATGCTTAAAAACATGGGGAATGCGTGAACAAAATTGGAGGAAGCGCTGTATGTGTTTAGTTTCCTTATTAAGAGTGTATGGTTGAGGAGAAATATTGGAGTCACCAGCCAGGCAAACAGACCGTACCAAACCATTGTGCTTCTCTTCTTGTGGGGAGTAATGATGCAATTTTTTCCAATGCTGCTCTTGATGATAAGAAGTCACCTTACAAAGAAGCCAGAGAATCAGATTACATCAAAACACCAACAACAACACCACCAACATCACCGTCAACACCACCACCTACATCACCACCACCAGCACCAGCACCACCAACATCAGCAGCAGCACCAGCCAGCACTGAGACAGGTGGTGGGACAGGTGGGAAGGTGTTCTGAGCAGCACTACAAGCAAGCACTCTCTATATGCAAACACTGATCCGAGCTGTCATCTTACCCTCCCAGCCTCCCAGCCTCCTCCCGCATGCTCTCTCATATCTCGCTTGTATATTACGCTACAGCCACCAACTGTAGTCTTCTTCCTACAACCCCAGGAAGCTGCATTGATCCTGGGCACCCTCTATACTAGCTAGCATCAGACATAAGCTTGTATCAATGAGCCACAGCTAAGCAATTGATGTATTTTTTGTGAGGTTATGTTGATAGTAGCTGCTGTGTATTGGCTTTTCAACCAGCATCAGCCTGGCACCATTAGCCTCGAGCTTGTATGTATATATCACCACACTGCATTCACTATGTCGTATAATAAAGTATAACTGAAGTAGTATAAGAGGATAAGACATAAACAGCCATTCATTCATTTATTCATTCATGTGCTGCATTGAAATACTACTAAAAAATAAATTAGTTCTGTGTTATGTTACCTTGATGCAAAAGTTCTCTATCTATCTGTTTCTTATGTTGATGTTGATGTATTAGTATTGGTAATAGGTCTTATCAACACCCATATCTCAGGCTATTTTTATGTTGCATGGAAAGTACTGTATGTATGTGTGTAGAAAATGACTTATAGAGTAGCCTCTCTAGACATAGGTTTCAGTTGCAGCTCCTTGTTGTAGTTGATGAGGAGGCGGTGGTCTAGTGGTTAGCGTGGGGGACGTACCAGCTCAGAGTCCCCTGTTGAAGTCCCCTAACAGGCAGGCTGGTCACTTTTCTATGGAATAACCGCCAAGTGGCCAAAGATCACCCGCATGCTCAATGGGATTTGCAAAGTTATATGCATTGAAGAGCTTCCACGGACAGTATGAAAACGAAGAAAAACGGGCCGTCACTATATATAAAAAATTTAGAAAACCTGCGCTACTAACGGGCGGAGGCTGACCATCTAAATAGTCTTCATCGAAGCCCACCGGTGCAAGACATAGAAGAAGAAAAAAAAAAGTGCATGAAGACTGACAGATGAAATATAACACTCACAGCCTTGCCTTGGGAGTGACAGGAACACAGGCTTTCAACAACACAGTCTGCATCTTTGACTCTCGTTGGGTTATCTATGCAGGACCACACACACACACACACATATACACACACACACACATATACACACACACACACACACACCTCATGGCCACTGTCTGGATACCCGCGGCCCGACCACCACCACCATGCATGCACCTCCCCCCTCCCTCTGTCCTTGTAGTGTAATGAAAGTATCAAGTAGGTGTATGGAGAGTCATGTAACCATACACAGAAAATAAAGGCTATGTATAGATTCTAAGACCTTTATGTTCGTATGTATTCCCAATGGCATTTTATTTATTTTTTTATTATTATTATTTTTTTTTTTTTTTAGTTATGCTTGAATTGCTTTAAATGACCTTAATAATAAGTTAGTGTTATTAGATATAAATATTTATTGATGCATGATATTATTTAGCTCAGCTTGCATTTATTTATTTTATTTTTATTTTTTATTATGACACATTCATTTTTATTATTATTTATATATTTTATTTAGTAAGAGGTGTCAATGCTCCTGTGGTAGTGTTGATTCTATACTTCTATACATATGCAGTCAGACCTTTGTTATTAATGTGTGTTAGTTATTCAAGTGTATATCCGCTGATCTGATCTGTTGTAGTTATGTCTCTGATCCTTTATTTTCTATACGACTGTTACGTTAGGTTAGATTAGGTTACATTCATGCTTGTATATCCGTTAATCTGATCTGTTGTGGTTATGTCACTAATCATATAATTTTGTACGTGTGATTGTTATGTACGTACAGTTTTTATTTATTGTGTGGTGCGTGCAAGCCTTTGTATGACTGTTTTACTGTATGTGCTCACTTGACCTCACCTCAACTGACCCTTGTTGCTGCTACTGCTGCTGCTGCTGCTGCTGCTGCTGCTGCTGCTGCTGCCTCGGCTACTCAAAAAGCAAAGCAGAGCACGCTGACTGGCTTTTTTTTTGTCTATTATTATTATTATTATTATCATCATTTTTGAGTTTTACTGGGAAGTGTTCAAACATTATTTATTTTATTCAATTTTACTCTTTTTTCTTGTTGACTGGGAAGAGTTCAAACTTTTTATTATTATTATTATTTTATTTATTTATTTTTAAGTTAGGTCCATTCTGTTGTTGTTGTTGAATGTCTGTCTGTCTGTCTGTGTGGCATGTTCAGAAAGTTTTAATTAATACCAAGTGTTTATAGGCATGTTATAGCATTTTAATTGTAGTATATTTGCACACACTCACACAGTAATTAATTGATGTCATTATTAGTGTTGTGTTGTCTTGTTTGATTATTAATGCACTAATCTTTTTTTTTTTATTATAAAGGTTAAAGTTACATTATTATTTTTCTCCTAATAACTCCCAGTAGTTACGTGAATGTTATGGTTCATTAAAACAACATATATTTTCAGACTCGTTTCAATATTGTCACATAATTAATTAGAGGATTTTTTTTTAATACACATATCAAGACACATTCAGAAGAGGAACAAAAATCTATTGGTTTAAAAAGATCTATATGGTTTAAAACAAGGGTCCAAGTACAAATTTTCATGTACTTGTATTTGTACTTTGGAGTTTAAAACGTTACTTGTACTCGTAGTTAGACCCAAAGTACATTATCATACAGTCGCTTGTACTTGGACCCAATCCTGGTACATACACACACACACTCAACCTTTCCTGAACAAGCAATTAATGAATCAATCAGTGTTATATTAGTAGTTTATTTAGCTAGGATAAAAAAAAGTTCTTTCATAATCTCATAGTTGACCCCAAACTGAAGTCTTCCTTTCCTGTTTCCTTCCGTGCAGGTGAATCCAGGTGAAGGAGGAGGTGTTCGCCTTAACAGACTTGGAGGGAAGGACACACACCCGCATAAAGGTGAGAAGGAAAGGAGAGAGAGGAAAGGCCAACAACAAGGTTTAATTTGCTATATGTCAGTGTCATGTACACTAACATATACACAGGCCATGTACGCTAATGTTACTATGTGCGTTATAGGTTGTGTGGTACGTACCGTCGGTGGGCCGCGGCACGACCCTAAGGGAGGTAAGGGAGGTGAGAGTTGGGACCCACAGAAGCTAGAAGAAGAGAGTGAGGTTGCATTGGAGCGGCGGCGACAACAGCTGACTCAGGAGCTAATGAGGGAGATGGCGGGTGACTCCCACCACCACATACCTTCTGTGGACAAAAAGGTGAGGCTGAGAGGTGATGGAGATGGGTGAAGGATGGATGATGGATAAAGGTGAGGGTGATAGATGATGGGTGAAGGTGAAGAATACTCTGGGTGGGTGTAACATGTAGTTAAGTTAGGTTAGGCTGTTGTTTACTAATACCACTCATCCGCCACAGATGCATGGTCAACACAGCCACAGAAGGAATCCATCATCCTCCAGTAGCAGTTCCTCCTCCTCCACCTCCTCCTCTTCTTCCTCCTCCTCTTCCTCCTCTTCTGACTCCTCCCCGCACCGCTCGGGCTACAAGAAGGAGAGCAAGAGGAAGTCTCGGCCCAACAAGCGCATCCCTTCTAGCAGTGACCGATCTAAACTGAAGAAAACTAAGTCGTCCTCTTCCTCGTAAGTTAGGTTGAATTAAGTTAAGTTAGGTTAAGTTTCTCTTCTCAATAATCTGTGTCATCATTTTCTCTCTCCACTCTCCTCCGCATAAAATCAAAGTAATATGTGGTGTTTGAGTTTGCGGTCAGGTATCAAATTTCTAAACACCAAGTTATGTACAATGTTTAATTCCTTGTGTGTGTGTGTGTGTGTTTGTTGCAGGAGGAAACACAGCAGCAGCAGCAGCAAGCCTGGTAAGAAAAGTCACCCTAGCAAGAAAGATCATGACAAGATACGCACACACAAGACCGCCCACTCACCCACACGACGCAAGATTCTGTCCAAGAAACTGCTGTCACCCGGCCGCAAACGCACACCTTCCCCCTCCTCCCGCAAGTCCCACAAGCTCTCCCCGGGACGATCTAAGAGGAGTAAGAGTAAGTATTTGGTAAAGGATAGAATGAGAGAACTTTTAGTAACATTTGTGTGTGTGTGTGTGTGTTCAGTACAGTGCTCCCTCCAATTTTGTGATATTCCAATTCTGCGACCAAGACCAATCTCCATTTTGACAAGCCCAGGTACAGTAAAATGGTCATTTCAATTCATTTTCTTATGGATAATGATAATGTTTATGTCTTTCTGTATTTTTCTTTATTGTAGGATGCATAATTACGTGTATTTATGTACAAACAAGGCCAAAAATATGACTAAAATCACCATAAGGTTAATGAATCCAATTTTGCGATATTCCAATTTTACAGCCTGCAATGTCGACCAATTACACACAAAATTGGAGGGAGCAGTTATGTGTATTAATCAGGTAGAATGTGACCCCCCTCTAGCCCCTCACCACCCCCAACACACAGGTAGGAAGCGGTCAGGCTCTCCGAGGGACCGTCTGGAGTACCGCCCGGAACGCATTGGCCTGGCAGAACGATCCTTAAGCCACGGACGCGAGGCTAGCTTAGCAGGACACGGCAGCTCCTCCTCCCGCAGCAGAGACCCCAGAGTGGATGAGAGGGTGCGCCGGGTGACTCCTGAACAGCTGACTAGAGATCGGTACAGGTGTGTGTGTGTGTGTGTGTGTGTTTGTTTGTTTGTTTGTTCGCTATAACTTGCTGTGGTAATGTTCGGTTTTCATCCTTTCCTTCCTCTCATCTATGTTTTTTTTTCTTCCATTATTGTTCTTGTTTGCTATCGCTGAATTCAATGTCTTTTCCTCAACACTTCTTTCTTTCCTCCTCCTCCTCCTCTTCCTCCTTACTTTCTTCCTTGCTACCCTCCCTCCCTCCCTCCCTCCCTCCCTTCCTTCCTTCCTTCCTCATCCTCCATCCTCTCCCTGCAGCTGTTCTAGTAGTAATCAGCAGCTGCCTTTCATTGAGTTTTCTCGTTCTGTTTCTTCGGATCAGTCTCTCTTCAGTCCACGTCATGAAGCATAAAATCAATAAAACTTTAATTATTATTCTTGTGCCATGTCCTCCCTTGCCTCAGTTGCCTTTGCCTAACTTTTTTATGCTGTTCTAAGTCACAGGTAAAGCTTGTGACACCCTTTATTCCTCCCTTCCCTTGAGCGCAGTAGGTACGAGAAGGAGCGGCTGGAGGAGTATGTGGAGCCGAGGCGAGAGAGGCGCTCCCCCGTGGCTTCGTCCAGGCCGACTAGGGAGGTGGAGAGGAAGGAAAGTCATCGCCACAGGGATTATGAAAGGTGAGGAATGACCTAACCTAACACACACACACACACACACACACACACACACACACACACACACACACACACACACACACACACACACACACCTCACCATCTCTTCTCTTCCCCTACAGACACGAGAGAGAGCATTACGAGGAGAGGAGGCGAGAGGAGGCAAGGAGGGAGGAGAGGGAGAGGGAACAGCTGAGGGAGAGGGAGGTGCGTGAGAGGGAGATCCTACGTGACCGAGAGCTGATGAAGGAGAGAGAGCGAGTGGAGATGCTGGAGAGAGAGCAGGAGAGGGAGAGGGAGAGAGAGAGGCTGAGGGAAGTGGAGGAGAGGAGAAGTAAGTGTCTGTAACCTAACCTACATGGCTATTGAGTATCTATAGATCACTGATAGATAAATAGATAGATTGATAGATAAAGTATATTGTCCTATTGCATAAAAATATAATGGGACCTTTTTTATTTATGAGTTGCATGTCTCACCCTTTCTTGAGGTCGGTACGGTCGGGAACATGAGTTTGTGAGGGAGAGAGAGGTTGTGTTGAGGAGCACCAACCGTGACTTTGAGGAGGAGAGGGAGTTCTATGCATCCCGGGTGAGGCCGGAGCTGGATACCCGTGTGCTGCCCGTGGACGACAGACGGGCCTATGACGACACGGCCTATGATCATTTCCAGAGTAAGTTACGTACACACACACACACACACACTTAAACTCCATATAACTAGCTATTACCTTACCCAATCTTTTCTTTCCCAATACAAAATGAACTGGATTTTATTCTATTTTATTTTTATATATTCATTTATTTTCTTCTCTCTCTCTCTCTCTCTCTCTCTCTCTCTCTCTCTCTCTCTCTCTCTCTCTCTCTCTCTCTCTCTCTCTCTCTCTCTCTCTCTCTCTCTCTCTCTCTCTCTTCAGGTGAGAGGGACAGAGCGCGCTACGAGACAAGCCGGAGCCGCTACGATGAGCTGGCCTTACATGAGCGCCGTGCCCTCCCCCCCCTAGACGACAGGTGTGCTGACCGACGCGCACCTCCCATAGATGCTCGATTCTCTGATGAACGCAGGCGGTGAGAGGATTGAAGGAAATATTTTAACCTAACACTATGTATTTAGGGTTTAGGTTACTTACTTACTTTACTTTGGTTACTTTGGTAAATTTTGCCTGTTAACGGCACAGCTGAAGTGGGCTTCCACTGGCTCCAGGTCCCTCCTCAACCCCTATTCCTGGACTTGGGGTGATGGTTGTTAGGGTGTTGTGATGGGAGTTAGGGTATCTTGGTGTTGGAGGTTCATCTGGTATCCCACTGAGCCACTTGTCCAGTCTCCCCTTGAAACACTCCACTGTGATGTTTGTCAAGTTACGGAGTTCTTTTGGGGCACAGTTGAACAAGCGGGTACCATTGTGGGTGAACGTGTTATGCACCAGGGTTCGCAGTCTTGCTGTTGTGCCCTGCGTTTCCTGTACATAACACAGTCGACCTCTCCTGGGACGTGGGTTTACTACTAACCCAACATTTGGGGCTTTTCCCTCTAGTATCTTCCAGACATAGATGATAATATATCTCTCCCTCCTCCTCTGCAGCGAGTAGAGACGCAAGTGTTTCAGCCTCTCCCAGTAATTCAAGTGTTAGGTTAGGTTAGGTTTTCACATACTATTTGTTCTCATGTTTAATGGTGGAAATAGTTTAACTTAATTATACGTATGTGTGTGTGTGTGTGTGTGTGTGTTAATAATTGTTGTATGCAGAAGGAAGAATGGGTGATAAAAGGCTATTATTATTTTTATTATTCAAGGCTATTAATGCTAGTTGTGATAATTTAATGGGGCTCTAAGAAGGAAATTGAATAATGTTAGTTTAGTTTCTATTAATTATATATATATATATATATATATATATATATATATATATATATATACATATATATATATATATATATATATATATATATATATATATATATATATTATTTTGTATGTGTATGTGTGTGTAAATGTATGTAGGAAGTAAGAATAGGTCCTGATCAACACCTGACCTGACCTGACCATGCCACCCCCTGCTCCCCATCCAGGAGTGGCAGCACCCTTGACCCCCGCGTGCATGATGCCTGGATGGAGGATCACCGAGAGTTGGAGCGCATGGAGCGTTCCGACCACTACCAGCCCCACGTGGCCACTCTAAGGCACCGCCACCAGGCTGAGTGGCCCTCAAGCAGGACCACTGCCACTTGGGACAGGCACAAGCACTCCAGGTGAGCACATACTAACACACTAACAACACACACTAACAAGGACTTCAGGTGAGAATGTAGTAAAGACACACAAACTAACAAAGAAAATGACAAACTAACAGGTAGACAAGAAGTAACAGAGACAGACACAAGCACTCCAGATGAGCACACACTAACTAACGACACACACAAACAAATAAACAGGTAGATAAGCAACAAGCAACAGAGACAGGTAAAGAAACATAAAAGTAAATGTGTTTGGTGCACAGGAGCTGCCTTGTGTAAGTCAACTGGCCTTTTGCAGCCTCATTATTTTTTTATGTTTCGTATGTTCTAAATAGATACACAGACAATTTACATAAGAATGACAGTTAGACTTTTCACATCATTAGTAACAATAGTGACTCACCCGCCTCCCTCATCACCCACCTCCTTCCTCACCCATCAGGCATGACGAGTGGCCGGATGAGTATGGGCGTGGGGCCAGCGGCAGCAGCAGCAGAGCGGCTGAGTGGGGTGAGGAGCCTCATGACTGGGTGGATGACCGTGTGGTGCCATCCGCCTTACACCAAGACCAGTGGAACCAACACTCCAGGTAAGCATCCATCATCCACACACACACACACACACACACACACACACACACACACACACACACTGCTGATTCAACTTTTTTTTTTATTGTATAAAAATATGTAATGCTAACTAAGATTGGAGTTTGTTCTATAATCACATTTATTTACCTCCAAAAAATCACTCTCTTTGCCTTCACACAACCCAAAGATTCATTCATTCATTCATACTTGTCACAAAACACACATTATATCAACCTTCCCTAACCACTCAATCAATCCATCCATCCATCACACTCACACTCACACTCACACTCACACTCACACTTACACTCACACTTCTCTTCATCACACATTCTACAACATACTCAGACAAACCTAACAAGCTTTCCCTCATTTGATCTCCTTTGTCTTCCTTCCATTTCCCTTTTCGTGTTCATCACTAACCAAGGTAGATGGAAATTGTGAAAGAAATAATCCCATCACTTTATTTTAGATGACATACATTAACATACTTATTGCTTCCCTAACAGGCGTAGTTACCGTGATGAATGGGGTGCCCGGGAGTCTGACTGGGTTGACCACGGCCCACCTACTTACCCCAGCAGCCGTGACCTTCTGCCCACGACCTCACAGAGTCTGTCCCTCGGCCGGGAACGCACCCAGCAGCCTCAGGTCGGACGCAGGTCAAGACGAGAACCTGTGGAACCAAGCCTAGAGCCTCCTGGACATCACCATATGTACGTGTGTGTGTGTGTGTGTACTGTCCCGTCTGTCTCCAGTTTGCTTTTGAAATCATGAATATTTCTTGCATTAATTACTTCTGCATTAAGTTTATTCCATGCATCTATATGTGTGTGTGTGTGTGTGTGTGTATTTACCTAGTTGTATTTATATAATCAAAGAAAAATTGTATACTTAAATAAGAATTGAATCCTAAGCTAACCTAACGTAATCTAACCTAACCTAACCTTAACCTATACAAGTAATATTACATGAAGCATTGATTTTAATATATTTGTATCCTATCTCCCCAATAGTGAGGGGGAGGCAATGGACAGTGCCTTGCTACACCCGCGGGGAGGAGGAGGAGACATTACCAGCCCCCCACCCTCAGACCAAGACCCGGCACACATGGCAGGGAATGATGGTAAGGAAAGGTGGTCACGGTACTCAGTGTTCTGTGTTCTGTCGGGTCACTGCAACTCAACGCAACACATTCTTGAGAGGACTGGTGTGTGTGTGTGTTGGGTGTGTGTGCATTTCGGGCAGTGTGATCACCTAAGCACATTGGTGGGTTAGGTCAGGATAGGTTAGGTTAGGTTAGGTGCTTAAAATTACATCGGTGGGTTGAGGTCGTGGTGCTGCGTGTTATTTGTGTGTTTGTTCTTGTTCTTCATCTTCATTTATAGGTACAGTGATAATATTTACAGTGTGGAAGCGAGGAAGGTTTCAATTTCGTGAATAATATACTTGTCATCATTTTTTTTTTTTATTTATTAGGTTTACTAGAGTTAACAGAATATTATATTATTGTATCTCTCTCGCTCTCTCTCTTTCTATCTATCTATCTATCTTTTTCTCTCTCTCTCTGACTCACTCTGACTCACTCTCAGTCAGTTAATGGGAGAGTCAGTTCAAAGGAGTAATTGTGTCAGCTGTCAGGACATGAGTAAGCTGACACTCACTCTTGTGCTGTGCTGTGCTGTGGTCAGTCACCCTTACAAGACAAAGCAGTTCCCAGAAACAAACAAACAAGCAAACAAGCATTAATGGACACACTAAACATTCAGTGTGACATTCAGAATGACATAACGCGTATGGCAACAAGCGAGATTTTTTTTGTTGTTTTTTTAACGTATTTTTGTTTGCCTTGGTCAGTAATGTGGAAAAAAAAAAAAAAAAAAAAATTGGGTCTTCTGTACTAAACTATCAGAGTGACATTCAGATTCAGTGTGACGTAACCCCAAGTCACCTTTGTGTGTTCTGTAGGTGAGCTGTGGGAGTACGACCCTTCCAAGGGCTCCTGGGTGCGGCGGGCAGCTGACGGCACCACCACCATCGCCTCCGAGCGAGACTTAATCATGAAGAAGGACAAGCCTCCTCCTCCTCCTCCTCCTCAAGCTGCCTCTGAGGGTGAGCGGAGCACGAGACTCACCTTCTTACTCTTGTTCACCTTCCTAACACTACCTCTCACTCTCTCACCATCTCTGTTACTTACCTCTTGTTGTCTCATCTTCTCTTCTTCCTCTTCCTCTTCCTCCTTCAACTTGGGTCTCCTCTCCTACCCTTACTCCTCCTCCTTCTCCTCCTTCTCCTCCTTCCTCTTCAGCCAGGGCCTCCTCTCCTACCCTTCCTCCTGTCTGTTCTTCCTTTGTACTGATTCACTCACTAGTAGGGACAAAGACTTGCTTGGTTTTATTCTTATGATATGTGATATGCACACACACACACCTGACTTAATACAAGGTGCAGAGGAAGAGGTTAAAATAATGTCTCCCTGAAGGCTAAATGTTATGTCTTGGTTACTCTACTTTAAGTCTGATGTTAGGTAGATAGATAAATAGATAGGTAGGTAATGTAGATAAAATAGATAGATACTTGTTTATATAAGTGTATGTTCCTACAGAGGGTGCCGTGGAAGACAGGAAGTGTGGCCTACTAGACGACAGGAAGCGAGGGCCATCGGAGGACAGGAAACACGGCCTCTTAGACGATAGAAAACATAGCCTCTTAGAAGACAGAAAACATGGCCTCTTGGACGACAGGAAGCATGGCCTGGAAGATAGAAAACACGGCCCATTGGAAGACAGGAGGACAGATGACAGGAAACACGGATTGGAGGACAGGAAACATGGCCTCTTAGATGACAGGAAACATGGACTGGAAGACAGAAAACATGGCCTCTTAGACGACAGAAAACACGGCCTCTTAGAAGACAGAAAACATGGGTTGGAGGACAGAAAACATGGCCCCCTTGAGGACAGGAAGCATGGCCCCCTTGAGGATAGGAAACATGGCCTTTTAGAAGACAGAAAACATGGCCTCTTAGAAGACAGGAAGAGGCCTGGCCCCCTTGAGGACAGAAAGCGTTTAAGCGGTCCTGGGGAGGAGAGGACAACTGAGGAGCCAGATACCAAGAGGCAACGTACCGAGTCCCCACCAACACCAACACCACAACAACAACAGCAACAGCAGCAGCAGCAGCAGCAACCTAAGGAGGAGGTCGCAAAAGTAGCAGGCGTACCACCACCACTAACACCAGAATCAACACCGACACCATTACTACCACTACCAACTACTACTACTGCTACTACTGCTACTACACCTACTACTGCTACACCACCAGCACTACTTGCAACACCACCACAACCACCTACAGCACCACCACCACCTACAGCCCCGCCAGTACTAGAGGAGAAAGATACATTCAGTGATATCAGTGATGATGTGGATGATATTCTCAACCAAGAGGTGAGTGCCAGTGCCAAGGGATGTAATGAGTGCTGGTGTGTTTGTGTAGGATGTAATGAAGGGTGGTGTGTTTGTGTGTTTGTGTAATAAGGTAAAAAAAAAATTAAAAAAAAGAAAGAAATGGTGTGTGTTTGTGTGGGACATGATGTAAAAAAAAAAAAATTGTTTGTGTGAGATGTAATGAAGGCTGGTGTGTTTGTGTGGGATGTAATGAGTGTTTGTGTGTGTGTGTGTGTGTGTGTGTGTGTGTGTGTGTGTGTGTGTTTATGTGTGTGTGTGTGTAAAGCTTCATCTGTTTCCAAAGACGGATATATATTTGTGCGTACATGAAGGATTTTTTTTTATACACACACACACACACACACACACACACACACACACACACACACACACACGCACGCACGCACACACATTGTTGATTGATTGATGTTTTAGGATGTTACGTTATTTTGTTTTATTATTATCATTATTTATCCTTATTTTCCGTTACAGGTTGGTGGTTTTAACGAGGATGACAGCAGCCGGAACATCACCTCATCACAGGTCGAGGTAATCCATACATAGGTTTAATTTAATTTAATGCATTGTTTGTTTTTTTTTGTTTTTTTTTAATTAACAAGTGTAAATACTATGAGGTTTGAGGTTTGTTTTTATTCTAATTTATATTTTCTCTAAGTTTTCAATCATTGTTTTGTTACTTTTTATTGCAGGAATCAAGAAATATTAGTCGTGATAATGGAGGACCCACTTATGAAGGTGAGTTTGTGTGTGTGTGTGTGTGTGTGTGTTGATAAGGAATGTTTGTGTGTGTTGTGTGTTGTGTGTGTTTAAATGTCATGTTTGTATGTGTGTGTCGTGTGTGAATATTTATAAACCAGAGTGCCAGAGTGAATGAATACTAAAAATAAATGAAAATAATAATAATAATAATGATGATGATGATGGTGTTTCAGAGCTTGTGGAGGAGGACGAGGAGACTCACTTGGAGGAAATTAGTGATGATGAACTAGAGGAGGACCGGCAGGCTAAGTTCAGTAAGTCCAGGAGAGAGAGAGAGAGAGAGAATGCTGAGATAAAAAAAAATAAAGGATGAGGGAAAAAGAATGATAGAGAAATGAGGATAAGAGTTTTTTTTTACTTATTTTATTTTGTATTTATTATTTATTTATTTATTTATTTATTCATCACCCCTAAATCACCCCTAACCCTTATATGTCTCCCCTAGATGTGGCCGGCGCCCTTGACATCAACTGGGCTGTGTTAGTCCGGGACACCAACAAGCCTTCCACCAATGAGGTCGCGGCCGGCACTGCACTCAAGCGCTTCAAGGCACCTCACCTGCTGGCCCGGCTGGGTGTGTCAAGCAGGTTTGCCCGGCCGGAGGTGATCCAAGGCGTGAGGGAGGCTTGTGCTGCCCAAAGTGACCCCGGTAAGCGTGCTCAATAGAGGGTCACACTAGGATTGATACTTGTTGACTCAAATTCACTCTCTCTCTCTCTCTCTAAGTATCTCTGACCAACAATAACTCCACATGCCTCTCCACCCCTACAGAAACAGAGAAGGTGGAGGTGTGTGCCGTGATAGAGTGCGGTGGTGTGGCACGCTTACTCAAGGCTCGGACGCAGGAGTGCCAAAGGATCCTGGATGGCATTGGACCCAACAGGAAGGCTTTATGTGCTCGCCAAGACATTGAACTCAGGTAGGAGTAGCTGGTCAATTTATTTCCTATGTACCTGATCATTACATAGAGGTTTTATGTAGTCACTTTGGCTATACAAGGATGCATCTTAACATATCATTACCCTTACACTGGTAAATTAACTCGCTGCACAAGACTTTCTACTTCTTCTCATCCTTATTCTGTCCATCTTCCTAATGCAAGAGTTAACCAGTATCTTCACTTTTTCATCCCTTACACTGGTAAACTCTGGAACTCTCTTTCTTTGTCTGTTTTTCCACCTGCCTTTGACTTAAACTCTTTCTCCTGCTGTCTTCTTTACAGGGTTTGGCGACAAGCGGGATTTTTTTTTACATATGTTTGTTATCCCTTAGCCAGTACCCTTTTAATGTAAACAACCTAATCTAAACATCCTTAACTTGTGTTATTTCAGACGGCAGCTGTGCAACCTTCCTCGGCAAGACCTTGTTGGGGAAAGTCCGCTGCTTGACAAAGACTTATTCCGACAGTCTTTGGCTCTATTGAAGTCATGCTGAGCTGGGAGTGTTTTGTGTTTTGTATGTGTTTGTGTGCCTGGTGTGTGGTGTGTTGTGGTGTTTGTTCTCACACACACACCATTGGCTTGTATTGTAATGGTGGTGTTTGCTCGAAGGGACAACACCTATTAGAGAAGTAGTAGTAATTAAGGAATTCTATCAACGTAATTCAGTTATGCAGAGACGTGTGTGTAAAGTTGATGGGAAAGCTCAGTACGTATTCCAGACTCCCTAACATACACTACACAATTTTGTAACAGTATTTTTTTTTTTTTTTTTTAATATTTATACAATAAAAGGGTACTGGCTAAGGGACAACAAAAAACGTAAAAAAAAAAAAAAATAATAAATAAAAAATCCCGCTTATCGCCAGACCCTTCCGTACACGTAAGATGATTTAATGAACCTTACATCATAACTATCATCATTATTTTTACCCTAGAATAGAACACATAGGGAAGGTGTACCATTGAAATAAAAACTGTTTAGTCTGCTGTAGTAGTCTATATATTTTACATGAATACAATTTCAAAGTATATAATTATTACCAGGAGGAGAGGAAGGAAGGCCAGTTGTAAGATGGAAGGAAGGAGTACATACATGAAAGAGTTGCTCATAGAATAGGATAGAAGGAATTGAAGTAGTATATGGATAGGGAGATATATATATACAGACTGGAGTTGCTGATAGGATAGGAGGGATTAAACTAGTGTATGGATAGGGAGAAATTTTGATCAAGTAACCAGTAAATACATGACTTTTTTTTGTATCAGATATTGTCACTTTTGATGCTTGACGGCGATTTATTTTTGTTTGGCAGGTTTGTCAGCAATTTCGTGTTGATTAGGATTTATATATTCATAGGTGTATAAGTCTTTCCTGAAGCTGTATTTAGGTGATGTGAATAAAACCAATTCAACTTGTAGAGTGCTTCAACAAGGGGAATGTAAGGTAAAATATGTTGGATCTGAAGGTTGACCAGCTCACTCTTTATTTTTATTTATTTATTTTTTTAATGATACTGGCTAAGGGACAACAAAAATACTTAGAAAAATATCCCGCTTGTTGTAGGTAATTGTAGTTCAAATGCCTTTTAACCACACTTATCAGTGTTTCTGATGAATAAAACCAAACTAATAAAAAAAAGGTTTTCTTACGAGTAGTACAAAATGTAGTTGTTATAATTTTCTTGACATGAATGTATGTGTTTTTGATCAATGCATCAGTTTATTGCAGCTGATGGAAGGCTCGTTAAACATTGACATCATTATAAGTGAAAGTGTTCCTTATACCTTCTCACTTATTCCTGGAGTTCAAAAGTGGATGGAAGAAAGTTAATTAATAAAGTGTTGTTGTACTAAATTGGACCACCCCCAGCCTCTATTTTCTCCTACTGTCCTCTTTACAGGGTCTGGCGATGAGCGGGATTTTTTTTACGCATTTTTGTTGTCCCTTAGCCAGTACCCTTTTAATGTAGAAAAAAAAATATATACAGATTAGACTCTCTCTTAGCTCCTTACACTTATAAGAGTCCTGTCTAAGGAGTGTCATGTATGCTAGACAAGTAAGTGGTTCCCAAACTGGGGGTAATATAACAATTTTTCGGGGGTAATGGAGAGGTGACAGAAAAAAGTATATATCTAGTGTTTTAATATAGCCATATACAACAATATTGACAACATTTTGTGAACGGGTTAGCACGCCCAATGTGGCATGTTAAATTGGGTAACAAGTTTGGGAACCATTGAAGTGGTCTACACGAGGTGAGGGAGGCGCCGTTGATGAGGCTGGCTGAAAATATCCCGCAAAACACCGGTCGCTGCTGAGCTGTTATTGTTATTATCAATGGCTCGCAGACGGTGTGTGTGACTTTGACTGGTCACTATCCAGTCACCATACAACATAACTACAGTGTGAGTAATAGTGTATTGTGATATATTCTTACATGTGGTGCTGATAGGTTGTCAAAATAATATCACGTCTGTCACACCTTCGTTATAGCTACCTTCCTAATTCTCACCTTCCTAACTGGGTGAAAGGGTTACGCATGTGTGCCAGTTATGGCTCTTCTTTGTACTGCTTCCAAGTTGTCCTTCCCTCCTCCTCCATCTTGAATCTTGATGCCCAGATCAAGTTTCCACATTCCAAGATTGGTCTCACTAATGCACACTAAGTCTTGTTAATCACTGGCTATCAAAATGAGTGAAGGTCCTTTTGATCATTCCCAGGTGATGATTTGCTGCCTTAACTGTGGCTGTAACTTGTTTGTGAAACCTAAATCCTTCTCCACTTCCGTCACTGTAATTTCCTTCAGGCCAGCCATATATTCGTACGGCGCATGCCGTACGAATAGGGATGACAACGGTGTGTGTGTGTGTGTTACTTAAATTGTCACCCTTTGAGGCAAGATATAGGACCATTGTACTATGTTTGGCACTCATAATTACGGCTACCAATTACGTAGTGTCGACACCTCTAATGTTAACTGGACCTCCACCACTTGCTTCTATTTCTCCTACTGTCCTCTTTACAGGGTCTGGTGACAAGCGGGATTTTTTTTTTACGTATTTTTGGTGTCCCTTAGCCAGTACTCTTTTAATGTAAAAAAAATATAAAATATAAAAAATTTTCTTATTGTATTTCAGTTTAACAACCACTTCCACTTCCCCTCCACTTACCTTCCATATTACCTCCACTTACTCTCCACTTTCTATCCACTTTCCAGGTTGACATCACAGCACTACCAAAAAAAATTAAAAAATAATAAAAAATTCTGAAAAAGAAAGAAAATCCTTTACCTACAAATATGAAGGAGTACTTTACGAAGGATTTCCTGGTGCGTGTGGTGTGTCATCCTTCCTTCTTTGGGCGGGTGTCAGTCCTGTTCATACTGGCGGAGGTGGTCATCAATGTGCTCCTCATACAGAACATTAAGTGTGAGTATGAACAGGGAAGGGAAGAAAAAAGAAAGATAGAGGCAGGATTCAAGGTCTTTATTTAGGTGTCACTCCTTCCTTCATCCTGTGCTGTGTTAGGTTAGTTTAGGGGTAGGAATTTGAATCTTGTAATAAGTGAGGTTAGTTTTATTTTGACCTAAATCTTTCCTGAATCAAGATAACATTACACTAACTTATAACACAGTGCCGTACACTAGCCATCCATCCTTTGTCACATGCTTATCAATTCTTCCTTCCCATACAGACACAGAGATAGACTGGGTAGCGTACATGCAGGAGGTGGAGGGTGTGGCCAATGGTACCTGGGACTACACTAAACTGAAGGGAGACACTGGACCACTGGTGTACCCGGCAGGTAATGTGAAGGAAGTCTGTCTAATATTACCGTTTTTGTTAAGCAGTGTATTGAGGTGTTATACATTATCTCTCTCTCTCTCTCTCTCTCTCTCTCTCTCTCTCTCTCTCTCTCTCTCTCTCTCTCTCTCTCTCTCTCTCTCTCTCTCTCTCTCTCTCTCTCTCTTTCTCTGTGTGTGTGTGTGTGTGTGTATATGTATGTAAGTGTGTGTGTATCTTTACAGGTTTTGTGTACATCTTCCTGGGTCTGTATTACCTCACTGGTCATGGCACCAACATACGCCTGGCTCAGTACTTGTTTGCTGCCATGTACATTATACTACTTGCACTCGTGTTCAGACTACTACACAAAAGTCAAAAGGTGAGTACTGTATGTGTGTGTGTGTATAGAAAATGAAATGACAAAAGACAGATAATATGCTCTCTCTCCCTCAGCTTCCACCTTATGTGCTGGTAGTAATGTGTTCTCCTCCTTCCCTTTCTCTCTCTCTCCTACAGCTTCCACCTTATGTGCTGATAATAATGTGTTGCACCTCCTACCGTGTGCATTCCATCCTGGTGCTGCGGCTCTTCAATGACTCGGTGGCAATGGTGTTCCTGTACGCGGCTTTAAACCTCTTCATTGACAACCACTGGGCACTTGGCAGCCTTGTGTACAGGTGAGGTGGTGGTGGTAGGTTAGGTACAGGTGTGTAGGGTGTGTGTGCGTGTACAAGTGTGGTGGTGGTGGTGGGGGGGGGGTGTGGTGTAGAAAGGGTGTTTCTAGGTATGTTTGTTTGTTTAGCTTGAACTGTTTTTATTCAGTTTTTAACATATACAGTTTTTAACCTTTATTAGTTTGTTAAAGTTTCTGTATGTACCTGTATGACTGTATGCTTGTATGTGTGTGTAAGCCTGTATCCTTAATGGTGCATCTCCTCCCTTGCCTCAGTCTGGCCGTGTCCGTCAAGATGAACATCCTCCTCTTTGCCCCGGCCTTGCTGCTGGCCTACCTGCGCTGCCTTGGTGTGTGGGGCACCGTGAAGCAGCTGACCTTATGTGCAGCTGTACAGGTAATGCAGATAAAGGATTATTATTGTAACTTGGAAAAAGATTATTATTGTTACCTCTTAACTAGGATGATACGTTTTAAATGTATTTAAATTTTTGTCATACAATTTGAATAGACTAAAATTCTTGTCACCTCTTAAAACTGTGATCATACATTTTAAATATACTAAAATTCTTGTCATTCTTTAACTGTGATCATACATTTTGAATATATTAAAATTCTTGTCACTCCTTCTTCTTCCTTCCTTTGCCTTCCAGCTTGTCCTGGGCGCACCCTTCCTATTAGCAAACCCGGTCGGCTACATCAAGATGGCCTTCGACTTGGGCCGAGTGTTCCTCTTCGAATGGACTGTCAACTGGCGCTTCCTGCCAGAGGAGGTGTTTCTGAATCCCTACTTCCACGTACTACTGCTCTCTCTACACCTGGCTCTCCTTGCCCTGTTTGCCTACACTCACGGCAATAAGTAAGTCTCCCCAAGAATTATTTGTCCTCAGAATTACTCTTGAATGAATTACACACACACACACACACACATTCTTCTTGGTGAATGTATTAAATAACCTTTAAACATTCTCATTACAATCACCCACCACTACTACCCATACATATTCTTAACTACCTTGTTTCTCTCTGTACCACGCCTACAATCACCTTTACTTCATGTCTCTCACAGGTTTCTCTCAAGTTACTGTAACCTGATGCACATTGACACCAGGAAGAACATTAAGTCCCAGCTCTTCATCTTGCCAATGTTCCTGTGTAACTTCATCGGCATGGCAGCGAGTCGCTCCCTCCACTACCAGTTCTTCATCTGGTACTACCACTCACTGCCTTACCTCCTCTGGTCCACGCCGTACAGACTCTCAACTAGGTACGGTTTTAAGGCTATATGTTGTTTTTTTATATGGTTATTAGGATTGAGGTTAGGTTAGAGTAGTGATGGTAATAATGTAAGTGATGCTATACAAGTAATGATGTATTTACCTAGTTGTAGTATACAGGGCCTGAGCTAAACTCGTGTGGTCCTGTCTCCGTATCTATAGTTGTCCAGTTTTTCCTTCAGTTGATGTACATTCTTTGCCATTATCACCTCTTCCTTCAGTCAGTCCATTCCAAGTATCTATATTTCTTGGGGGAAAACTGTACTTGTTTTGTATCGTTCAAGCAAATTCCTTTTAGCAATTTTTTCTTGTGTCCTCTTCAATATCTAACCTCTTCTCAATATTAGGTCTTTTCTATCTGTGTGTGTGTGTGTGTTCTTGGGTTGTTTAAATATTGTGTTGTTGAGTTTGCGTTGTTGTTGTGTTCCAGGTTCTTGGTGATGGGCGTGATAGAGTTATGCTGGAACACTTACCCTTCAACCTGGTGGAGCTCCGGCCTATTGCACTGCTGTCACCTTGCCATCCTGTTGGGCGTGTACATGGAGCGGCCCAAGGAGAAGACTTTAAGGAGGGTCAGGGAGATGATGGATAAGAAAGAGTAGTTTTATACTATTACACCATGACTTTGGTTTTTTTACATGTGTGTGTGTGTGTGTATTCACTGTACAGTCTGCTGCTGGTCTCTCTCGAGACAGCCGGTCGTCCCCCTATGGAAAGAGCTCAGAGCTCATACTGACCAATCTTCGGGTTGGACCGAGACCACTCACACACAACACACCGGGACAACGAGGTCACAACTCCTCGACTTACATCCCGTACCTACTCACTGCTAGGTGAACAGGGGCTACACGTGAAAGGAGACACACCCAAATAATCTCCGTCCGCCCAGGGGATCGAACCCTGGCCTCCTCGGTTGTGAGCCGAGTGCGCTAACCACTACGCTAGCGGACCGTGTGTGTGTGTGTGTGTGTGTTTGTAGGAGCAGTATATGATGGAAAAGAAAGAGTTGTTTACACACCATTATTACACCATGGCTGGTTTTTTTTTACGTGTGTGTGTGGAGGAGTAGGAACAGTATATGATGTCATTTTTACCGCTGTCGAATCCTGTATTGCCTTACTTATTTACATCAGCAGTTACTGATTCAAACCTTCCTGTGTCTTAATTGAATGAGTCTTTACCTTTCATGAGAGAAGCAAGTGTGTGTGTGTGTGTGTGTGTGTGTGTGTGGTGCTTGCTGCTGTTGCTCCAAGGTAATGGTGGTGGTGGTAGTGGTGGTGAGTGAGGACAGCATGTGTGTGTGTGTGTGGTGCTAACAGTCATACTCAATCATTGGGTTGCACCATACTACTACTTATTATATATACATGTATGTGTGTCATGTATTCATTATTTATTCCTTCCTCATTTCATATAGAATATCTTGTGCGTTTGTATTATGTGTATGTGTGTGTTGTAAGAGAGAAGTGAAAGAAATAAAAGTGGTAGGCTGCACGTACTTACAAGAAGAAGTAATATGTTTCAAAAATAATACTGGAGATGGACCTTAATTTTTTCTTTATTTTATTATTATTATTATTATTTTTTTTTTTTTTTTTTTTTTATATATATATTTTTTACTATTTGGGTTGTAAAATGATTCTTGAAAAAAATACACCCAATTGCCATGATCGACACAGAGCGAGCAAGAAGTAGAATATTTTAAACTATATATACACACAGAGGATCAGCTTGGCTTAAAATGCATGTGACGATATGTTTACTTACTGTCTGAGAATCAAAAATCACTGATAAGTTGAATACAAAAGTTGGTGGAAGAGTGAAGGAAGGTGGTGGTAGAGTTTGGACGAGTGTGTAGGAGGAGGAATTTGAGAGTGAATGGGAAATAGAGTGATTGTCAGCTGGTGGTAGAGTTTGAACGAGTGTGAAGGAGGAGGAATGTTGCACAGAATGGGAAGCTGTGGAAACTTTGCACCTTGAGCGAAACACGAATTCCTATAGGCCTACCGAGTTACAGCTGAGCGTTATCTACGGAGCAGTGTGTGTGTGGGTGGTGGTTGTTGTTTTTATGAGGGGTGGTGATAGATCTATTTGAAGGGAAGGAAAATAGTGTGGAACTTATGCAGTTTATTTATCATGACGTGTGTTGTGTTGGGTGTTTTGAGTCACTGTGTTGTGTGTTGTGGAGGTTTGAGTCACTAACATGAAATTATATTGTGTTGTGGTGTTTGAGTCACTGTGACCCTTATTATGTGGATGTGTTTTAAATTTTGAGTCACTGTGACGTGTGTTGTGTTGGGGTGTTTTGAATCAGTGACGTGTGTTGTGTTGGGTATTTGAGTCACTGGACGTGTATCGTGGGTGAGAGGTGTGGAGTCAGTGTGACCTGTATTGTGTATGTGGAGTCACTGTGGACGTGTGTTGTGTGTTGCGTGAGGTGTTTGAGTCACTGTGGACGTGTATCGTGGGTGCATGGGACTCGTGGGAGATAGGTGTGGAGTCACTGTCGACGTGAGGTCAGATGTGTACGAGGCTGGGAATCACTAAGCCTGACATGGGTGAGGCTTAGCATGACACAGAGTCACCACCACCACCACTGCCTCTTAAACTTGTACATCACATTGGCATCACGTACTAGGTTGTATATAGACTTACATCACCAACACTGTCTACACTCCTACCACGTGCACACCTACACCACCACAACCACCACCACACTCACATACACACATACAGGCCCGTTATTAAGTTGTATATATACTTCCATCACCACTGTCCACTCCTACCACACACACATACATACAGTCCCGTTCCATGTGTGGATAAAGAAACCTGTCTATTTATTTGATGGAGAGAAAGAGAGAGTTGAAAGTTAAATTAAGTTATTTTAATGTACTGTACAGACGGATTGTGCGTGATTATTATACCGTTTTTTTGTTAGTTTGTTAATGTGTCCTCTTTAATATATACAGTACATCGTCCCGTACGTGTTATTGAAAGCAGCTTCAATTTGTACCCGGTGCCTCCGTGACATTTAATAAAAAAGTGCCTTAACTGTGAGCTCGAGGCTGTAGCAAAGATTGTATTCTAATCCTAACACACTCGTAGAAGTAGTAGTTGTAGTAGAAGAAATATATAATAGTGGTAGCATAACTAGTATCCATTTATTAATAAGTATCAATGTTTTACCAAAACTATTACACTACATCTACTACAGTACTTTATAACCTTGCGTAACAGTAGTCGTAACAATAGTAGTAATAGAAGTAGTTACAGTGTCGATCAAGAGGCACACAGGTGGATGGGAGACGAGGAGAGGAGATGATGTAGGTGAGTGAAAAGATGTGAAAGCAAGGAAGGGAAGAGTGAGGGAGTCGAGGAGAGGAGGAAATGTAGGTGAGTGGAAGGATGTGAAAGCAAGGAAGGGAAGAGTGAGGGAGTCGAGGAGAGGAGGAGATGTAGGTGAGTGGAAGGATGTGAATCAGAAAGCAAGGGAGGGAGGGGTGTACAGGATGAAGGAAAGGGAGGTGAGGTGGGGAGGAGGTGTGAATCAGTGTGAGTAAGAGAAGGAGGGAACATTACTTCCTGCATCTGTGTGAAGGCCGCTGTGGGGAAAGGAAAGTTAAAGCCGCGCATCATACATCACTATAACCTAAAATTCACCCTTGTCCACCTGTCAGAGATGAGAGAGAAAGAGAGAGCAAGGCAGCTGTTAGGTAGGTGGCGGGGGTGTATATAACCAGCAGGGCGAGGCTTTAAGCAGTAGCAGTAGGTAGCCATAACGTGACTAGCTGCTACCTGCTAGAGAGACATTCTTTAAAGTAGTAGTGGAACATTCTCAGTATAAGGGCGTGTCCAAGGTCTAGAAAGTGGGACCATATTTTGGGACTCAGTATAGCAGGGACTTAGCTATAGTTACGGAGGAGTCTATATTATATTACGTGTTGACAGGTGCATGTAGCAAGGGAGAATGATTGATTATTTAATAGTGGTCACACACACACGCACACATTCACACACGCACACATTGATATAAATACATTCACCTTAGCAATAGTAATAGATCAACCACGTCTTTTAATCATCGTAATGCAATACTACTTGAAAAGAAATACAATTAATTCATTAAAGTTGAAAATAGAAAGTATTTTGTTTCCGTTTATCTATGAATGAATCTCGGAACACTGTTATATACGTTTTTTTTCTCTCTTTTATGTATAATCTATGCCTTCCCATTGACCTTGAAAATTATATAACGTGTCTTTTAGCTGGTGTGGTGCTTGCCATAGTGCCACAGTATGCTTCTCCTCTTTCCTTCCTCATTCCGACATACCACACCACACAACCACACCACCTTTATAACCTTCCTTAATCAGCACCACCATACCAGCACCACCATCTTCGATCCTAACCTTCCTTACTCAGCACCACCACCACCACCTGACTCACCCTGGCTGGCTATCGAAGTCTAACCTTTAAAAAATCAGTATCACCCTCACATGTGCAATATCTAACCAGCTTTGCAGTTCCATCTATTACTCCATATCTCCGTTGCTCTGCATGACATTACACCTTTATAATATTATATACCCCTTATTCCCCCCACGCCCCTCCCCAACACACTAAAGGGTTCTCCTCCCCTTGTATCTTCCCTAAAGTCCCCGCCCCCTGCCCCCCGCCCCTGTCAGGTAGGTAGAGCATAAAGGGAGAGCTTCCAGACGGGCGGCGGCGGTGCGGTGACTCATTGGTGTCGCGCCACACGAACACCATCATGCAGTATTAAGAAGGGAGTCGATGCCGTGCATGACGCACCCACAAGCCTTACCTTGGTGTACATAGTTGTATTTACCTAGTTATATTCATATACCTAGTTGTAGTATACAGGGCTTGAGCTACACTCGTATGGTCCTGTCTCCCTATCCGTATTTGTCTTTTTTTCCTTCAGTTGATGTACATTCTTTGCCATCATCACCTCTTCCTTCAATGTGTGTGTGTGTGTGTGTGTGTGTGCGTGTGTGTGTGTGTGTGTGTGTATGTGTGTGTGTTACTATTTAATGGGATGTATGTATAATTTTGTTAGTTCACACCACTAGGAAATATAATATGTAATGGTTAGGATTGAAGGCTTATAGATAACCCTAATTATTTACTGCACTTGTAATGCATTGATGCCTCGGGGAAGGTTAGTAAAGTAGATGTAAGGACTGAACTAGCTCCATCTTTGTTGTAATTCTGCAACAATATAATATTTAATCAATCAATAGATAGGACACACCATCACCGTTTATCTAGGACATATTTAAACCCGTCTCTCTACTTATGTAATCTAGCCGTGAGTGTAGCTGCTTTCAACACATTTTTTGCAGCAGTAGTAGGTATGGATTTCTCGGTATGTTGCAGTAGTATTGTCAGGACAGTGTTGCATGAATCAGTATGGCAGAGTTAGGACTATCTAGCATGTATGTAAGGTTACCAATTGTAATATTGGACCATGGATATATGGTTTCAGATTGATATGATATGAGATGAAGTATCAATGGAATGTTTCCTCCGTGTTAATGAATGCAGAACAGAAATACCGTTCCCGCCCATTTTTTTGACAATGCTCGTGTTCGAGATTATTCTATTACTTATAAATTAATCTACAGTATGAAATAGTATATTCATGTTTTTAAACACAAACATTAATCCTAAATACAAGATTGTAGTTAAAATTGATCCAATAGATGTTTTTTGGTAAGTGTTTAGTAACTGATTTGACTTCAACGGTCTCCTTCCCCGCGCAAACGAGGCAGCAGCGCGCCGCCCGCACCGCAGTCACCTCAAAGACACCACACGAGCCGGACGTCACATCACCCTCCACAATGAGAGAAATTGTCCACCTCCAGACGGGCCAGTGCGGCAACCAGATCGGCACCAAGGTATGTACAGTGTATAGGGCGTCTCCAGGGGTAGGGCGTGAGGGCCTGCCCCACGCCCTTACAGCCTGGGCAGACACACCGTCACGCCCCAATGCGCGCGCCTCAGCCTTCATCCTTTGTCTTGTGTTATGCCGCCCCGCCGGCTTCGAGGGCACGCAGGGCATGGCGCCCCTTGTGCCAGGCAGCAGCAGCAGGCAGCCGTGTAGGACGGCGTGATGGCTCGGGCGGCAACCTGCTGCTGCTGCACCTCTTGGCAGACACCGGTGTGCGTATGCGCCGACCCCGCCCGTCGTGTGTGTGTGTGTGTGTGTACGTGCCGGTATCTATGCCCGCCTGCCCGGCGACCCAAGGCTTGGGTACATTAACTCTCAGGAAGGTGTACACACACACACACGTCTGGGACGGCTGCTGCTGAGTGGCCGGGTGTGTGTGTGGTTAAGGTTGAGTGAGTCACAGTTATATAGTGTTACACTGTACTTTCACTGTACTGTAATGGTGCCTCATGGTGGACTTAACTATCTTGTACCAAGTCGTGGTGTGCTAGCCGCGGAGATACGCTGGCCATGACTAATGTGACTTTGGGATCGATCAATGGAGCAAAACTTTATTCAACTCAAATTATGAATGCAGTGAAAAATTATTGTAATTGAATAACCGGATAAATTTTTGATTTAATTTAAATTTCGTGGTCAATATTATCCAACCCATTGCATTGGTGTCATCGTATCGTGTATCCCTTTTTTTAAGCAAATTATTATGGATTCTTAGTGAATTTCTAATGAAGATGATCCCTTAAACGCCTAAATTCAAGTACGTAAGGTTAGGTTAATTGAAAATAAAAAGTTTAATATAAAGACGGTATCCACGCTGAGATGACCCCAAAACCAGGAGAAAAATAGGTGGCGAAGATGGAAAATAATTACCTTGACCCTAATGACCTCGACCACACTATTAAGTGTTACTGATTCGCAGTGAGTCACAGGGTTAATAGCCTCTTCCATTAGCGTTCTGTGAGTAAATGTGAGTATTTTTTTTTTTTTTTTTATAAAATTTATTATTTTTTTTTTTTCATTTATTTATTTTTTTATTTATTTATTTTTTTGGTGTGGGTGTGTGGGTGATATACTTACTGTCCTTAACCCATGTGAATATTTTAATGACTGCTGACATTAAACTGCTCCCCAAATACTATGGAAATACATCTATTGAAATCATATGTACGCTTTCCAAACCTGAGAATTAGATCTAACCTTTTCTAACCTGACTTTTGAAACCTAATGCCTATCCAACAACCATTCTCATCCAATCCCACCTTTGATAACGTAACCTAACTTTTGAAACCTAATGGCCATAGTCTCTCTCTCTCTCTCTCTCTCTCTCTCTCTCTCTCTCTCTCTCTCTCTCTCTCTCTCTCTCTCTCTCTCTCTCTCTCTCTCTCTCTCCAATCCAATCTTTGATAACGTAACCTAATTTAACCTGAGCACGGTAAATGAATGTAGTCTCAAACAATATCGTCTTTGCTTATAACACATCTCCGGATTTTTTTTTTTTTCCCTCCGATTGGCACTCCTTAATTAACATTTTCACCGATGTGTTAACGACAGTAAGTATTATAAAATGTCGAGCCAACGGCAGGGTTAAGTCAGCTCGGCGTGGATCCAATGTTCTTCATATTAATATAAATAAATGAAAAAAGCCATTGTTGAGTTCCTCACTATGGTAAGCAACTCAACAACATGGCGGGGCTCGGACGGACGGACGCACCTCCCACTATTACTATTATTAGTATTAATTTTAACAACTTTAGTGGAACTCAAATTAACTTTAAATAAAAAAAACAATTGGAATTAAAAATAACTTGGTGACGTTCATGTCTTGTACTTGTTCTTTTAATTTTTTCTCCCTTGCTATTGGGTATTTGATCGTATTTCTTTCTTTTGGTCGCTTTTATTTTCATCAAGTTGTACCTAACCTTTTCTAAACCTTACACACACACACACACACACACACACACACACACACACACACACACACACACACACACACACACACTTTCATTACTCACTGTCTATTACACTCTATTCACATTACTTTGATCCTACTTACACCTTTGACTTACTCCATGTGTGCGCGTTTAACTTGCATATGACACTGTAGGAACCTTTATCTTCAACTTAATGTTCTACTTCACCATCCTAACTTACACACACTCTAACTAATGATGGTACAACTTAACCCTTATCAGTGAAGCAGGGACGGGCTCAAAGGTGAAGGCAGGCAGACCCAGTCAAGCCTTGCACCAACTTTTTATTTTATTTAGTTAATTTTTTTTATACACCTTAAAAGGGTACTGACCACAAAAAATTTTAAAGAAATCCCTCTTGTCTCATACACAATCTATTATAGTGTGTGTTTACAGCCTGTCTCTGTTTTATATTTACAACTCATATATAATAAAAGGTTGACTTGAGCCTTTGGTCGTTGCAGTTCAGTGTAGTGTGGGTGTGTGTGTACAGCCTCTCTCTCCTCTATATTAAACACTAACATCATTCCTGTTCCTTCTAGTTCTGTGTGTGTGTAGCCTGTCTCTCCTCTATATTAAACGCTAACATCCTCCCTTGTTCCTTTTAGTTCTGGGAGATCATCAGTGACGAGCATGGCATCCAGCCCACGGGAGAGTACACGGTCGGCGTGGAGAAGGAGCTCATGGACCTTCAGCTGGAACGCATTAATGTCTACTACAACGAGGGCAACCAGGGCAAGTATGTCCCCAGGGCCGTCCTAGTGGACCTGGAACCCGGCACCATGGACAGTGTGCGCGCCGGACCACATGGCCAACTCTTCAAGCCTGATAGCTTCGTGTTTGGTGAGTGCCGGGAGTGTCTTGTGTTGAGTTTTGCAATAATAGTTAATCGGTAATCAATTAGCTGTTTGCTCATGCCAGATTATTGATAGTCAACCTGTAATTTATCAACTATCATGGTGGTGTTAATGGAAGAACAGCTCATTAGTGTATTAATGTGTATATAAGTTATGTTTGTACTTTCCTTTCAGGCCAGAGTGGAGCTGGCAACAACTGGGCCAAGGGTCACTACACAGAAGGTGCTGAGCTAGTGGACTCCGTGCTGGATGTGGTCCGTAAGGAGTCTGAGAAGTGTGACTGTCTGCAGGGCTTTCAGCTGACACACTCCCTTGGTGGTGGCACAGGCTCAGGCATGGGCACACTCCTCGTCTCAAAGATCAGAGAGGAATTCCCCGATAGGATAATGGTCACTTTCTCCGTGGTGCCATCTCCTAAGGTAACTAATCCATCCTTCTTAAAGTCACATAAATAGACAAGATTTATTGATGTCACTTTGGTGTAGTAATGATGTGGTCTTAGATATGTTTACCTAAATGTACTTGCAACTCCTTCTTTGTATATTATGAATGTTTTTAGTGTAAACCTTAACAGTACTTGGTCCTCATAACCTCCTGTTTACTTCCAGGTTTCTGACACTGTGGTGGAGCCATACAACGCCACACTCTCCATCCACCAACTGGTTGAGAACACTGATGAGACTTACTGCATTGACAACGAGGCCTTGTATGACATCTGTTTCCGTACACTCAAGCTACAGAACCCAACTTATGGTGACCTCAACCATCTAGTTTCCCTGACCATGTCTGGCGTCACCACCTGCCTGAGGTTCCCCGGCCAACTCAACGCTGATCTCCGCAAGCTGGCTGTCAACATGGTACCCTTCCCTAGACTCCACTTCTTCATGCCCGGCTTTGCACCCCTCACCGCCCGTGGCTCCCAGCAGTACCGTGCCCTCACAGTCCCCGAGCTCACCCAGCAGATGTTTGACTCCAAGAACATGATGGCCGCCTGTGACCCAAGGCACGGCCGCTACCTCACTGTGGCCGCCATCTTCCGTGGCCGCATGTCCATGAGGGAAGTGGACGACCAGATGTACAATATCCAGAACAAGAACTCCTCCTTCTTCGTGGAATGGATCCCCAACAACGTGAAGACAGCTGTGTGTGACATCCCTCCAAGGGGACTCAAGATGTCTTCCACCTTTATTGGCAACTCCACTGCCATCCAGGAACTGTTCAAGCGAGTGAGTGAACAGTTCACAGCCATGTTCAGGAGGAAGGCTTTCCTCCATTGGTACACTGGTGAGGGCATGGACGAGATGGAGTTCACAGAGGCTGAGTCCAACATGAATGACTTGGTGAGTGAGTACCAGCAGTACCAGGAGGCAACAGCTGATGACGAGGCTGAGTTTGAAGAGGAGGGAGGTGAGGTGGAGGGCGAGTATGATTAAGTGCCACTCTTCACCCTTCTTACTGGATGGTGCCGTGCCGGTGGTCTCAACACAACAAGATTCAGTATTAATTTAAAGGATGCACCAGGGTGTGTTATGTTCTGCTTCAGTTAACTACCATGTAGTTTCTTCTGTCACATTCCAAATGTTTATGTATGGAGTTTGTTTTGTACAATAAGATCTGAATTGGCTTTCTTATTAAATTTTCTCAGTTACCTTGTGTTTAAACCTAACCTTGGATAGTGAATTGACTTAATTTAAGTTCTGTAAATCTGCACACTTAAATACGGAGCCAAAAGGTGTAAGTGGTTTTGTCAAGGGTGAGAGAAGTGTGAGGCATTCTTGATGAGTGAATTTGGTGACACACTGATGGCTGTGTAAGTATATATAATTTATTCTATTGATAAACCTGAATTGGTCACGTAATGGTGTTTGTGTAAGTATATAATTTATTTTATGAATTAATTATCGTAAGAAAATAATGAGGCTTCAAAAGGCAGCTCTTCTAAAAGACTTGTAATAAGGTAAGGTAGTGTTCCTTTGTTTTTTAAGGTACTACAGGTCGGTAGGTTCCTTTAGTACTGTGTAATCGATCAATGACCAAAAGGGCTTTATTGATTTTTTTTTTTATCCGATTTATATGGTCTATAGTTACCTAGTTTTCTTTTTACATTAATGCTCAAACTATTATTAATAAGTGTTATGGGGCCGAGTGTAAGAAACTGGTTATGACAAGGGTGCTGCTAACGTCAGGTCAGGTGAAGTACCAGGGTTAAGCAGTACTTTAAGGTCAGTTCATTGCAGTAGAGTATTTTAATTCTGATCAATAATGCGTAGGGCACTAGTGCATATCACGCATATATATATAGAGTGAGGGAGGGGAGTGAATCGAGTATAATTGTTAGTGTTGTGGTGTTATGGTGACGTGGCTGTGAATGAGTATTGTTTTGCAGTCTAAAATGCTTTGAGATAGCCTATTCCAGTGATCCAGTCGTGTATGGTGAGTGGGAAGTATGAGTGCTTGTATGCGTGTGTGTTGGTGTGATATGTTTGGTATTTTTGGTTGTGTGTGTTACGAGTACGTTGTGTAGATATGTATGTGGGTCAATGTCAATGTGATTGTTTGTGATTCTGTACATAAGTGTAAGTCTGTGTGCTTGTATGCAGTTGTTTATTTGTTGTTTTAAGATTGTTGTGATGACAGGCTTGGTCATTTCCAGGCTTATGAGATAATTTCAGATAAGAAAGAATGAAGTATTGCTCTCAAACTGGTAATGTTTCACTTCAATGGCA
>JAPQNM010001816.1:195000-210000 GCA_029783475.1 Metacarcinus magister | reverse complement strand
ACCGCTAATCTCAAGATACAGCACGTCGTCTCATGATACCGCCTAACCACAAAATACCGTTTGCTACCATCATTATTTCTCACTTAATAGATAATTCCATGCCTTCTAACCTTATCATAGAATATATTAATCATTTCCCTAGCCGTATCATGTCTCATAAGTGTAATTCAAAGTCACATTGAGATATATTCGTGAAATATACCGCCCGTCTCGAGATACCGCCTAACCAAAATACATCTTGCTATTTCTCACTTAATATATAATTCCATGCCTTCTAATCTTCTCATAAAATACATACATCATTTCTCTTACTATTTCATGCCTCTATAAGGTATTTAGGTTAAAAAAAAAGTCTCTCCTTCACTCTCCACCTAAAATATTATTATTAAACACATTTATACAGACAATTTATATAAACAATGACAGGACTTATAGTAATAAGCTATGTGCAGCTCACCATACATTTTATTCAAACTCCAAACTTTGAAATTTGCGCCAGCGGTTATTTATTTATTTACAGGAAATATTAATAAAAAATGAATGTTTGGTTATATTGTTACACTGACACAGCTTTTATCGCCTGTGTATAAATATAGAACTGCAATGTTGATGATAAGATACGATAATAGTTAACAAGATAAAAAAAATAATTCACCATTTATAACAAAACACAGAATCTAGACTAATATATATTTTCATTATTCTACCATTGTCATATTACGAAACAAATATAATGAAATCTATTTGGTTAAAAAAAAAGGTGTAAGTGATTTAATTAATAAGAGTTTAGTATATTTCCTGATTTCCTTGCAGGGGGGGTCCAGCGCCGCCTCTTAGAAAACAATAACAAGTGACGTCCAAAACATCTCTTAATTCTTAGTTATTTCACATTATTTTCGAAGTTATCCGATGAACGTCAACCTTCCCGTCACATCCAATCATCCTCAGAGCTATGGTAAGTGTAAAAAGTAACTATTTACCATAAAATAAAGCTATTTTAAGTTAGTTATGCATGGTGAAGGGCCGGAGCATAGAGGAATGAGCATAACTAACATGTATTTAACCTTTTTTACTATACCAAATTATTTTAAGACTCCTAACCTTACATACAAGCTATATTCATCATTATATAGTGTTGGATAGTATGCAATTGTGTTATAATAATGTGTAATGTGTGAAATAAGGAGATAATTTAGCAGGGCGGAGTGGGTGGCCCATCAAGACACATAATGCTCGGTATAGGTCCCAGTCAGCTGTTCCTTCTGTGTATCTGGGGCTGTGACCTGATCTTCTCTTCCCACGTTTTCAAGCCTAGTATGAAAGATTATATTAATAGCATTGACTTCCATTCACTGCCAGGCCCTAAATGGTATGTCCGAGCAAGATGGTAATAAGTGATGTTGCTATGTTTTGTGTCCTTATTACTTGGGTGACATTTCAGTGTTTACGTTTTTGTTTCAATGTTATTACGCACCCTTGTCACTGTCACTGTCAATGTCACTGTTCCCTTTGTAAGTAATATTGGACTGACTGTGGATATAATTTATTTTAATTTTAATTTACACACTCACAACACACTTATAACACAACACACTCGCCTTCATCTATATCCTTCTAGGTCACTATGTCCTAACACTTCTTTTACTGTACCTAACATGCTATAATTAACACTCTTGGATGTAAACACATAATTACAGTGTTTTTTTCTTATTTTTTCATATTTTTTTTCTTTTTTCTTTTTTCTATGGCTTATTTAGGCTTTACTTTCGGTTTGAATAATTTTTATATATTCTATTATATGGTTTATATTGGTTTAATTTCATTATTATTGCTTTATTCTATTATTCGATTCTATGATTGACCTTAGAAATAAACATTTTTCATGAAATAAATACGAATCAAATATAATAAATGTTTATGTAGGGAGCGGTTGAGTATTTCAAACGATTTTTTAAAGTATATATAATTGCTTTCCTGTGTATAATAAAAATCAATTTTGGTTTGATATATACGTGATCCAGCATACTGTACTGTTGGGGATCGTGGGTATAGCCTTTGTAACGGCACCCTTGCATACCTCGCTGAGGCAGGTGCCAGGTCACCATCCCAGAAGGCAGGTCACAACCCCTGACTAACATCCGGTACCCAGTCACTGCTGGGTGGACAGTGGCATGGGTGTAAAGAGACCGCCCAACGTTTTCCACTCCGTCCAGGGGTCAACCCACGGCCGCCACCGAAGGGTACCTGTTGAAACTTGTTGATATTATTTATTAAGGCTATTTACGCTTAATAGGTAATATTTTCTTTGTATCCAACCACTATTAATGGTGAAGAATAACGTGTTATTTTAGTCGATTTTTGCCGATTCGTCAGCCTGTGAGCCCTTCAGCCCACCATAACACACTTACAACACAACACACTCACCTTCATCTCTATCCTTGTAAGTCACCATGTCCTAACACTTCTTTTATTGTACCTAACACGCTATAATTAACACTCTTGGATGTAAACAAATAATTACGGTGTTTTTTCCTCATTTGTTCGTTGTATTTTCCGTTTTTCTTTGTGTTATGGTTTATTTAGGCTTTACTTTCGGTTTGAATATTTTTTATATATTCTATTCTATGGTTTATATTGGTTTAATTTCATTATTATTGCTTTATTCTATTATTCGATTTTATGATTGACCTTAGAAATAAACATTTTTCATGAAATAAATACGAATCAAATATAATAAATGTTTATGTAGGGAATGGTTAGGTACTTCAAACGATTTTTTTAAGTATATATAATTGCTTTCCTGTGTATAATAAAAATCTCAATTTTGTTTTAATATATACGTGATCCAGCAGTCAACGCACGGCCGTCACCTAACTACCTGTTGAAACTTGTTGATGTTATTTATTAAGGCTATTTACGCTTAATAGGTAATGTTTTCTTTATATCCAACCACTATTAATGGTGAGGAATAATGTGTTACTGCTCCTCCATCCCTCAAAATGACATGTAGAGGAACAGGGAAGGTTTAAAATGAAGAAATATTATCACTGGGTTAGAAATCCTGTCTGGCAGCATACAAATGGTGTGTGTTTCAAGTGAATATGCAGGTTTACAGGTGTTTTAAAGGCAGGGCCAATGAGTATACAGGTGTAAATGTGTTAGTGTGTAATGGTAAGTGAGGACCTGAAACCTTGAGAGCAGTGTATTAGTGGCAGGAACAGAACTAACAGGGTACTGGGTTTTATCTCTCTCTCTCTCTCTCTCTCTCTCTCTCTCTCTCTCTCTCTCTCTCTCTCTCTCTCTCTCTCTCTCTCTCTCTCTCTCTCTCTCTCTCTCTATCTCTCTCTCTGTATGTGAGACTAGTGTTATAGTGTGTAATAGATAGGATAGGATAGGACATGTGGAAATGGGTACAAGCTAGAAAAACTTAGATTCAGGACAGACCTAGGTAGATATTGGTTCACTAACAGAGTCATGAACGATTGGAATAGGCTGGGTAGACACGTAGTAAGTGGTGAGTCAATAGGTAGCTATAAAAGACGGTTGGATCAGAGTATGGATAGGAATGACAGGTGGGATGGCTAAATATTGGATTATTCCAAGGGTGGGGGACAAGGAGCTGCCTCGTGTAGGTCATTAACAGGCCTCTTGCAGTCTCCTCATTTCTTATGTTCTTAATGTGTTGTGTTTTAGCTGTGGTACAAAGCAGCCCGCCTTCCCTCCTCACCACCACCACCACCGCCGTGGCCGCCACCACACAGTTGACAGTGGGTGACATACACATCTGTGGTGCGTGTGCAACAAGGTTCACGGAGATCAAGGAGTTTGTGGCACATAAGAGACAAGGATGCCAAGGTGCAGCTGGTGTGCCAGGATGCTCACCTCTACCACAGCTGCCTTCTGTGCAAGCCGTGCAGCAGCCTCAGCCAACACCAGGATCTGTGGTATGTGTGTGTATTTACCTAGTTGTAGTATACAAGGCCTGAGCTACACTAGTGTGGCCCTGTATCCGTATCTATATTTGTCTAGTGTGTGTGTGTGTGTGTGTTAATAATAATATAAGGTTTATTTGGAATTGCAGTCACAAGCTGAACATATAAATTTTAAAATTACTTAATTCTAAATGTGAGGAGTGAAAGACTTTAACTTGTGTGTGTGTGTGTGTGTGTGTGTGATATTTTAGAGTTCATGTCATTAGTACATTTTTCACATTATGCTTCATATAGCTAAATGTATATTATTACAGTTCAACATAACTAACTGTACTGTGTTAAATCATTGCATCAAAGTAAATAAGTAGGAAATTGATGTGAATTTTCCTCAAGTACCATAATAATTCAACACTTAAGCAATATAGTACACAAGTACATGAGACACAACATTTCCAAACTTGTCTTCCATAACAAAACAAATTGCCCTATTTTCTTTCTTTATTTATTTTTTTTGTCTTAATAGTTAGTGTATATATTAAGTTAATTTGTATACTTTGTCTTTCTTCATGTTTTTGTTTATATTGTAGTAAATGTGGAAGTGTCAAGGCTTCTTAATGTCAATGAATGTGAGCAAGTGTTGATAAAAGATGATTGAGTCTTTGAATGTGATGGTGATGGTGATGAGAAGGAGCCTGAAGGTGATGATGATAAGAAGAAGCATAAAGGATCATTGCCACAGTGCGCATTTGTCCTCCAACAGATGGGTGTTCCGGTGGGCATGCCTCACGTCGTTCTGCAGACTGCCTCGGGGCCGCCACAAGTGTATCGCATCGTGCTGGAGCCAAGCATACCCACCTCCACCCCACAAAGCGGCACTTCCCTCCAGGCCCCGGCACCCATCCTGGCCCAGGCACTATCAGGGGAGCATGTGACACACCTGGCACCAGCTTCTACCCAGCACCACATGGCACCACATGCGTCACACACACACCACACACATACTGGAGCACAGGTGAGGCAGCACACTCAGGCTGTTCCTTATGTAGCTGTGAACACACTTTTTTTTCCTTCAGGTTGTTCATCAATTAATATATTGTGATTAAGTCTCCTCTTTCTCTTCTCTATGAAAATGTAGTAAGTTTTTATGGGTAGATCCAGGAGACTTGTATGAATGTTAGAGTGTGTGTGTGTATGAATGTTGCAGTGTTTTGTGTATGTCTGTATGTATGTACTTTGCAGTGTGTGTGTATGTATGAATGTTGCAGTGTTTTGTGTGTGTATGTATGTTACAGTGTTTTGTGTGTGTGTGTGTGTGTCTATGAATGTTGCAGTGTTTTGTGTGTGCATGTATGAATGTTGCAGTGTTTCATGTATGTGTGTGTGAATGTTGCAATGTTTCATGTGTGTGTGTGTCTGTGTGTGTATGAATGTTACAGTGTTTCATGTGTGTGTGTATGAATGTTACAGTGTGTGTGTATGTGTACAAATATCAAGACTAGCTTACCTTAGTGAATCAGCGACACACACACACACACACACACACACACGTATTCCCACAGGGCGGCCTTACCCAGGTGGAAGCCGGCACCACCACCACCACCACCTCCACCACAGTGCCACCCAACGGAACACTACTACAGCTGGCACAGGTGGAGGACACGTGGCACACAGGTGGAGTGGAGGATGAGGGAAGCATAACAGGTGGAGTAGTGGATGAGAGACCAATGGTGGATGATTGCTGTTCCACTTCGACGGATGGCACAATTCACGCATCCACTAGGCCATCCATCACTGTTAGTAGAGGTGGAAGACTGGAGGGGAATGGTGGAGTTTCATCCACATCCACATCTACTACTACTACCGCTACTACTGCTACTACTATGCACACGGAGGAGGAGGATGTGGCTACCTTCCTGGCCACGCAGCTGGCCAGTCAAGCGGCATCACCACACTCTAATAGTGAGTCATTATTATTATTATTATCATCATTATTATTGTTTTTGTTATACTCTTCATGTTAGAAATCTTCCCTTTCTAAACCCTTATTTTCCAGCTTATATTCCTAACCTTTTTTCCTTCCTGTTTCTCTTCATATATTATCATTATCATCATTATCATTATTATTATTCTTGTTATACTCTTTATGATCCAAATCTTTCCTTTCTAAACCTTTATTATTATTTTCTAACCTTCCTTTCCCTTTTCAATATTTGTTTCCTTAATGACAGTAAGATTATTTTTCAGCTTCACTTATTATAAACCTTAAAACGGTTTATTTATTTATTTATTGAAATGTTCTTAGTTATCATCCTTTTAGTTATCATCTGTGTGTTCAGTGACAGCCTAACAACCTCTTTTTTTTATTATTATTATTATTATTTTTATTTATTTATTTATTTATTATTATTATTTTTTTTCTTTTTTTCAGGTGTGAGTGAGCATCTGCTATCAGGGGTTAGTGTTGGTGATATCCCTGCTACTACCACCCCTGAGGGACACTTACACTTCACTGCCCCTGCCCCTGCCCCTGGCCCTGGCCCTACACAGCCTCAACACCAACACCTGCACCTCAACATCAATCATCACCACCAAACTGTACAGGTAAAAATATACTCAGGTCCACCTAAGCCAAGACTTTCTTATACTACTAGGTTTCAGAGTAAGAGTAAGAGTACAATGGAGATAGATAGATAGGAAAGGAAGGGAAAAAAGAAAGGAAGGAAAGGAAAGGAAGAAAGGAAAGGAAAGGAATTAAGGTCATGACAAGCAAACATTAATGTTAATATCAATTTGCCTTAATTACTTACAATGTATCTTTATTTTGTAGTAATATATATGGTGAGGCTGACTTTTTAAGGGTTATGCTTGCCTTACTTTAAGCTGTAATGACATGTAATAATTATGTTTTAAGCAGTATTAACATGTAATAATTATTCTGTGTTCCTCCACCCAGGCTGGTGATCCGTTTGGCAGTGAGATCCATTGTTCAGAGTCAGTGGTGAGGCAGACAGTAAAGGGAATGGCAGTGGCCGAGGACTTGTCTCCCGTTGACACCAAAGCTAATATTCTAAACGCTTATCCGAAAGAGGTAAGTATGTTTGTGTGTGTGTTTGTTGTGTGTGTGTGTTTATCTAGTTGTATAATTTCTTAAAACACACAATAACATGAGCTTAAACAATTTACTAGTATATTTATTCCTTTATTTTTGAGATGCTCAAGAATATAAACTCACAATACATAAATTTTTATCATACACATACGCATAATTTTTATATATTCTTTGTGTGTGTGTATGTGTAAGTATAAGTTTATCCCTTCTCTTCCTTTCCTCCTCCTCCTCCTCCTCCTCCTCCTCCTCCTCCTCCTCCTCCTCCTCCTCCTCCTCCTCCTCCTCCTGTGACACTCCTCATGATGGTAAAGATAAGGTTAGGTCGGAAGGTTGTAGATAAGATGAGGTTAGGTTGTGAGGTTGTGTTTCCTTGACAGACGTTGGTGGTTCATGACGGCATACACAAAGAGAAGGTTTGTCCCGTCAAGGATTGCACCTTCGTCACCTACCACAACAAAGACCTCAACAGACACATCAGGAAACACACAGGTCAGGTCAGCGAGGTCATATTACTTCAAGGTCACATTTGACTTTCAGAAAAAAAAATCTTGATGAAATCTTTTTTTTTTTTTTTAGTAATTAAAGTACAAATTTCATTATGAGTTGATTGATAATAATAATAATATAATACTTTATTTAGTCTTTTTGTGTAATACAGAAAAGAAACTTGCTATGGATTGGGCTAACTAAGGGTAATTAACACTAATTATCAACAGGTGAGAAGCCGTACAGGTGTGATGAGTGTGGTACGTGTTTCTCAAGGGGTGACAAGCTGAAGGTACATTCACGCATCCATTCTAACCAGCGGCCGTACGGATGCAGTGAAGATGGATGTCTTTACCGCGCCATTGACTCTGGGAGCCTTCGTAAGCACATGAGAACACACACCAATGAACGCCCTTACAGGTGTGTGTGTTTATGTGTGTGTGTAAGATAACCTAACCTAACTTAATCCCTATACTATTTCCTTCAGTAAGTTCACCGTTAGGGTATGTGTGTGTGTGTGTATATTTACTCGCAAGCACATGAGAACACACACCAATGAATGTCCTTACAGGTGTGTGTGTGTGTGGATGTGGATGTATGTATTTACCTAGTTGTATACAAGCCCTGTGTGCTCCCATCTCCGTATCTATGTGTGTGTGTGTGTGTGTATGTGTGTGTGGATGGGTGTGTGTGTGCTTGTGTCTATTTACCTAGTTGTAGTATACTGAGTGTATGTATAAGGTAGCGTGTGTTCACTGTTGTTGCAGGTGTCAGCTGTGTCCTTACAGTGCCAGGGATGGGTCACAGCTTACAGTGCACCTCAGAACACACACAGGTAGGTAGGTGGCTGGCCTCTCTCTCTCTATGTGCTGTCTTCTTTCAAGTTACCATAATAACATTGAGAGAAAAAACAAATTGATATAAATAATTGTAATTTTACTAATACTTCCTTCCTCCTTAATATACTAATAAGGCGTAACACATAGTTCTGTTCTGCCTCTGTGTGGTGCAGGTGACACTCCTTTCCAGTGCATGGTGGACAACTGTTCTGCCGCGTTCAAGACCAGCTCAGACCTGCGGCGCCACGAGAGGCTACACACTGGCATCAAGCCTTACAAGTGCACGGCCTGTGACTATGCCTGTGCTATCAAGTGTAAGTGTTCTGTAAGGTGTGCTGTTGATGTGTTAATGTGTTCTGAAGGTGAGGTGTTAATGGTGGGGTGGACAGGTGTAAGGTGTGGTGTTGATGCAAAGGTTAGAGGGCTGGAGGTGTATTTTGTTCTGTATCTGGTAAGGGTTTCTTCAAGATATAGATACATATATTTAATTATTTATTTATATATATTTATTTATTTATTTCTCTCTCTCTCTCTCTCTTTTGGGGTGGCATCATACATATACATATTATAAAAGGCAAGTTGCACACACAAGAGCTTGAGATTCACATTCACATACACTCTATAACTTAATCATTTAGTGTCACTTCACGTCAACAAAACCTCTTAAAATGTACCTTCCCTTCCCTTCCCTTCCCTTCCCTTCCCTTCCCTTCCCTTAATCCATATGTATAGGAATGTCTGGTGTAAGTAATGGTTGCAGTAATCCTTGTTTCCTTCCTTCCTTCTTTCCTTCCTCACTGCAGTCAACCTCACAGTAATCCTTGTTTCTTCCTTCTTCCTTCTGCCTTACAGCCAACCTCACAGTACACATGCGGCTCAACCACTACAAGGGAGCCAAGTTCAGCTGCACCAAGTGTGAGTTTCTGGGCAACAGCAGGAAGCAGCTGAAAGACCATGAAAAGTCACATGCAAGTCAGTATTCATGCAGTTGTTATACATATGTGTGTGTGTGTGTGTGTATGTGTGTGTTGAGTAATTCCTTGATTCTGTGTGGCCTGTACCTGCTCATTTACCTGGCTAAATAATAGTAATAATAATAATAATAATAATAATAGTAATAATAAAAAATGAGAGATAGAGGTAGAAAGAAAGAAATTAATCTGGTGTTGTGTTGTATGGTGTTGCAGATGTGTTGCTACAGTGCGAGCGTTGTGATCACATCAGCACCAGCAACACAGGACTCCGGCAACACATGCTCATACACTCTCAGGAGAAACCATTCCAGTGCCGCTACTGTGCCTTCACCTGCAAGACCACAGGTGGGTGTTGGCACTCTTGATCCCACCTAGGGCAATTAGGACTAGTAATTACCTGTTATAATTACCTTCATTAATGTGAATGTTAGGTCAATTAGTTGTTCTTCCTTCCTTAGGCAATCTTCGGTATCACGTCCGCAACAAGCATGGATGTGATGTGTCTGGACGGAAGCGTGGAGGTGGTGGTGGTGGTGGTGGTGGAGGGGGGCGAGGGAGGGGGGCTGCAGCTGGCTCTACTGTGGGAGGCAGGAGGGCCGGAAGACCTACCTGTTTCCGCAGCTTCAAGTGTGGTGACTGTGGCAGCGGATTTGTACGAGAAGACTCTTACAGGTGATTGTGGTGTGGTGGTGGTGGTGATTGTGATGGTGGTGGTGATGTGTTGACCTAACCTACTTTTCTCACTGTACAAGAATGCTAGTTATTTCATCATCACCTCAACACACACTACACAAGTCACTGTCTTTCTTTCTTTCTCAGGTGACAGACAATATAATAATTGGTAATAAACCACCAATCAAACTTATCTGAATTACTTTGTATTTATATATGTACAGTAGGTATTACTGATGCATCTTACACTAGTCTCCCATCAAGTACATTTTGAAAGTGTTGTTTGGAGGCCTGAGACCAAACAATGAATAGTACTTTTTAATACATTTCCTTACAAGTGTTAACCAGTATCTTCACTCTTTCATCCTTTACCATTACACTGGTAAACTCTGGAACTCTCTTCCTTTGTCTGCTTTTCCACCTGCCTATGACTATACAGGGTCTGGCGACAAGCAGGATCTTTTTTTAACGTATTTCTGTTTGCCCTTTTAATGGGAAAAAATATATATATATATGAACTTTGATGAATAAAGATAAACAATTTCCATTTTTATAATAAGGTCATGTCACGTCACGTCAGCCTTGCTCTCGGTCCTTCCTTAGGTCGCACATGAGGCAGCATGAGAAGCACAGGATGGCCCAGGCGATATCAGGCAAGATGGAGCCAGACGTGTTCAGTGTGGTGGTGCAGGTAAAGAGTGGTGGTGGTGGTAGTGGTGGTGTGTGTATTTACCTAGTTGAGAAATATACATGGCCTGAGCTACACTCGTGTGGTCCTGTCTCTGTATCTATAGTTGTCCAGTTTTTCCTTCAGTTGATGTACATTCTATGCCATTATCACCTCTTCCTTCCTTCAGTCCATTCTAAGTATCTATACTTCTTTTGGGAAAACTGTACTGTGTTGTGGTGTTGCAGGATGAGGCGTTGATGGGTGTGGATCATCAGCCTGGAGGAGGAGGAGAGGAGGCAGGAGGAGAAGCAGGACAGGGAGGAGTGAACGCCTTCCATAGAATACCAACAGACCCTCTACAGCCTGGCACTCTTATAGCACCAAGCAACGTGAGTGTGGCTGTGTGTGTTGTGGTGGTGTGGTGTGGTACTAGGGTGTGTGTGGTGTGGATATGTTATGCTGTGGTGTTGCAAGGGTGTGGCTGTTGTTTTGTAGGTCTATTATTTTGACTTGCATAGTCTCTACAAATATCATTATAATCACCTTCAAATTGCCTTCACTATTCAAGAGAACACCTTGCCTTCCTTGCATCATTTTATATCTGTACATAGTCAAAGTGTGAGTGTGTGTGTATGTGAGCGTAGGTGTGTGTGTGTGAGTGTGACCTGACCTTCACCTTCACCTTCCCCAGGTGGTGTCAGGTGGGTCAACAGGAGGAGGAGGAGGTCACAGTGGTATCAACAGCTACGGTTCCACATCTTATGTCATCACCATTGACGGCATCTCCACCGTGTTCTCCAACCCCATGCGTCTATCTGGGGGGGGTAATGGGGGCCAGCAGGGGGGGGAGGGGGCGTTACCGGCCTCAGTGCAGGTCATCACGGGTGACATCCTCTCCCATGAAGCTAAGATGACCTATGACCCGGAGGAGGACACCAAGCTGCCCCCAGAAGCACATACCTTCCATCAGGATAAAACAGGTCGTGCAGGTCACCATGCTATCTACAGTGTGACCTCAAGCACTAAGGGTATGAGTGAAGGTCAGGCAGGACGGGAGTATGCACAGCAGGCCGGCCTACTAGAGCAGGCCGGCACACTGACACAACCTACCCTCGATGCCTCTATACACGGTCATGGACTCGGACATAAGCCAAAGGTGGAGTGACTGTGTGTGTGTGTGTGTATGTGTGTGTACAAGCACCACCACCTCCTCCTTCTGTCCTAGTTACTATTTAAGATAAAGTATTTTTTCTAAAGTGTTCAGTTACAAAGTGTTGAATAAAAAATAATCACCACATCAGTATCATTTAATCTGACCTGACCTGACCTGACCTGTGTGTGTGCCAGCATGATACCACAGCTGGTTATCTTTGGTCTTCATTATGACCAACTGAACAGGTAACAGGTAATACAGTGCTTCTTCCAATTTTGTGACCGAGACCAATCTCCATCCCCACAAGCCCAGGTACAGTAAAATGGTCATTTGAATTAATTTTCTTATGGATAATGATAATGTTTATGTTTTTCTGTATTTTTCTTTATTGTAGGATGCATAAAAGGTAAATTATGAGTAAAAACAGTTGAATGGATGAACTGGAAAAAATAAGTGTGAATGAGCGATAGGATACGAAAAATTGATAGAAGGAAAAATAGTTAAAGTTGTATAAATAGTGGTTTAGTGAATGAAAAATGGAAGGAAAATTAAAATAAATTAATAATGTTACGATAGGGGATATTGGCGCGAATATTTCGCAGGTTTTGGGGAGAAGACGCAGGATTTGGAGCGTCTTGTTCAGGGGAAGACGTGAGGGTGTTGTACATAGAAGGATAAGGTTCAGTAAACCAAAGAGGATTGGGAGTACTGTGGTTTTCCTCACCCGTACTTAATTGAATAAGTTAGTTGGGTAATGCAAAAAGGAGCAAGCGCTAGACATCTGAGTGAATTGGATAAAAAATTAGCTGTAGTTACATGGTTAGGCTTGGCAGAATAACCTTAAATACTCCTCAGTTAGTAGTTATAATAAGGGATTAACCATGAAATTTGCCTAGCAGCTGTTTTTAAATTTTCCGCGTTTAAAAGTACATCTTATTGCGTAATGTTTGTACATCTCATAAAACCATTATCTATTTATCGTGAATGTATACATACAGAAGAAGAAATTAAGTAATTATACTCATCTAATAAAATATGGAAGTAAAAGTTTAAACAGTCGTACGAGTTAATTATTTTTTTTTATTAAAAATTTCCCAAAGTGATAATTTTATATAGAACACTAACCACGCATTTTCCAGTATTACCTATAGATACCATTTCAACTCAGTGTTAAATTAGGTATATAAATCAGGATGATGAAATAGTAATAAACCATGTGGTAATAATATAAGTGAAAGTCAAGTGTGATTCGCAGCCATCCACTCACTCTTCCTTCATCCCTTTGTGGCGGCGGACATAGGCAAGCGACCTTCTCAACCACCATTTAAATACCTTATCCACGGCGTTATAACAAGTGAGTAAAGCTTAATAATGGCTTTGAGGCAGCACTAGAGAAGCACCTCCTTCAGGGTGTGCCATTAAAGTTCAAATAAATGCGTATATATAAAATGGCGCATGCCCAGATAGGTGCAAGTTTAGGAAAGTTGCAATATTTCTTAACATAACTCAGGTGTGATATAATTTACGAGTATGTGTGTATATCCTACATGTGTATAGGTGTGTAAGGTATATGTGTGTATACCAGGTGTGTTAATAGGGAGGTGTTTCAGGGCGTGAGGTGAGCCAGATAGAAGAGGACAGTAGTAGCCTGAGCCGAGTCGCCATTGTGCCGTGTAGAGGAACGGACGTGGCTTTTACTCTCCCTCTTACACCACACACAGCAGCCCTCGACGGCACTTTCATGATTTTATTCAGTTGGCACAGTAAGTACTAGTGTGTATGTGTATGTATGTGTACCTGTGAGCGTTAGGTGTGGTGTGTATAAGACAGGAAGTATGGAAGAACACAAGCTGGTTAGGGACGAGGTGGTGGTGATGGTGGTGGTATCGTCCCTATCTCGTCCCTGGCTATGTGTACGTGTATGTATGTATACCCAGCTATCATCGCCACTATCACCGTCCATGCAGTGCCCTTAGGTGTAAGTGGGGGTGTGTGTATAGCCGCCCGCACGCCCGTAGCCCGAGGTGATGGTGGTGGTGGTGGTCTGCTGTGGTACCGTCTGCCGTCTGCTACTCTGGCGTGCATTTCAACGTCACTGGATTACAGTGCCATGCCTTGCAGTGCCTTGATGTGGCACTGACAGTCTTGCACCATGCGTTGGTGTGACTTTGGCGTGGCCTTGACTTGGCCTTCTATGTTATAAGTCTGGCTCGGCCTTGGCATGGCCCTGACAGCCCTGCCTTGACGTGGCCTTGGCATGGCCCTGAAAGCCTTACATCATGCCTTAGTGCGGCCTTGGCGTGGCCCTGACAGCCTTACATCATGCCTTGGCGTAGTCCTGACAGCCTTGACTTGGCCTTCCCTATGTTGTAAGTCTGGTTTGGCCTTGGCATGGCCCTGACAATCTTGATGTGGCCTTCCCTGTGTCGTCAACCTTGTGTTTCCTTGGCAGGCTGGCAGGCCGTCTTAATGTTCCTTCTGGTATATTTGGTAACCTGCTTCCTGATGGTGGTATTGTTAGGTAACGATCATGTTGACTCTCTCTCTCTCTCTCTCTCTCTCTCTCTCTCTCTCTCTCTCTCTCTCTCTCTCTCTCGCTGTATGTTATCCCTCGCAGACATACATACAGACAGACAATGTGTTGTTTGTCATTGATTGAAGGCAACGCAATATTTTGGTTGTGTTGTTGTGTTGCACCTTATGTGTTGTGTTGAGGTAATTGTTTATTTTATGTACGTGTGTGTATTTAATATTAATAACTTGTTTTGTTTATTTCTGTTTATTTTGTTTTTTAATATTTTGTTGGTTGGTATATTGAATTTATTTACACACATACACACATACACACATACATACACACAGGGTGAACTTATCATAATTAAATTTTGAAGAGAAAAAATTATTACATTTTGTTAACCTTTATTCCTTTTGTAAATTTTGCATGACATAATAGTGTGTGTGTGTGTGTGTGTGTGTGTGTGTGTGTGTGTGTGTGTGTGTGGTGTGTGTGTGTGTGGTGTATGTATGTATGTGTGTATGTATGTATGTATGTATGTAATGAAGGATGGATTGAACTTTGTGTGTGTGTGTAAAGTTTTTAAAAAGATATGGTGACAGGCAAGGCGAGTCGTGTGTGTGTGTGTGTGTTAAAGGTGTAGAAGAAAT
>JAPQNM010001816.1:157500-190000 GCA_029783475.1 Metacarcinus magister | reverse complement strand
ATTTTTTTATAAACCAATTTTTGTTGTCCCTTGGCTGGTACCCCTTTGATGTAAAAAACATAAATAAATCAATAAAAATTAAAAAAAAAAATATATATATAGTCTAGTATCCCTTCAAATAATTATATTCTGGAGTCTTCATAAATAATTAATACCTTGCTAGCTAGTTAGGTTTATTTTTTTTAATGCTCTGTCAATACTTCTATCTTAGTACTGTGTTAGCTTGCACTAATCTGTTGTGTGTGTCTGTCTGTTTCAGAGGGACACATATCCCCTGGAAACTGTATATTATCAGTGGAGCCGTTTGGAGGCTTGCTGACACAATCTTGTATGTGTGCGTGCGCCTCAGACACTCCCCTTGATATTAGGTAAGTAAATGACTAGTATAAGTATGAGGTTAGGTTAGAGGTTTAGAGTGTAAGTATGAGGTGGGTGTTGAGTAAGTAATGACCTTAACCACGAATATGTAAATATGAGTATGAGTATGTTGAGTGGTCTGTTGGAAGCTCTGCCTGAAACACTGCCTTGCATGTCATTCTTTCTGGTTGAGGAGGAAGTGTTAGGTGTGATTGGTAAGGTCATAGAAGTAGGTGAGTAAGTGGAAGTAAGTTAGGTGAGGTGATGCAGTAAGTCAGTAGTGGCAGTGAACTAGCTATCTATGGCTTTATAAACACTGATGTCAAACCTTAATTTATTTATTTATCTATGTTTTGTGGACTAGATAATATTTAATTGCTGGTTCATTCTTCATTTTGATGCATCATTTTATATTATATTATAGATTAACATTACTTATCCAATAATAATAATAATGATCATAAGTTGTTTTGAAGTCATGATCAATAGATAGGTGAGTGGTTGTGTTTGTTCCCTTGTGAAGGAATGACTGACTGACTTTCACTGGGTTTGTAAAATGTTTGAAAAGTGTGAGTTAGTTGTGAGATTCTCTGTTATCCATCCACCTTGAGGCGCTTGTGTGGCTTCCTGGACTGAGAGAGCTGGGGTTACAGGGCTGGAGCTGTGTGTGTATTTACCTAGTTGTATTTAGCTAGTTGTAGTATACAGGGCCTGAGGTACACTCGTCTGGTCCTGTCTCCGTATTTATATTTGTCTAGTTTTTTCTTCAGTTGATGTACATTTTTTGCCATTCTCACCTCTTCCTTTAGTCGAGTGTGTGTGTGTGTGTGTGTATTTACCTAGTTTTAGTGTACATAACTTAAGGCAGCTTGTGTTGTCTGTGTTTTCTGTGTGTATTTTAACCCAACTTTGTGTTCAAATCGTGGATGGTTTTTCCTTGTTTGAATTCCTTCCTTGTCCAAGTTATTCCAGGTGTCAATACTTGTGATTCTTAGTAAACATTTCCTAACATTGCTCAATCTTAGAATTTTTTTTTTACTTATACTAGTGTATGTCCTTTTATTCTCCCAAGATACCCAATGTGGAAGGAAGTCTTTGCTGTGTGTGTGTGTGTGTGTGTGTGTTTCTAATGCTCTTCTTGCTTTAAACATCATAATTAAGTCTTCCTTTTCTCTCAGTATGTGTATGACTGCAACATTTTCCTAGAGCGTAAGACATACTTATTATTTTTTTCAGAAATAGGCAGTTTTCCAGCAACCGGCATCGTAAACTGCAGCCATTCAGGACCTCGTGACTTCAGCAAGCCACCCACCCAGACAGACATCATCCCATTGTGTATTGGCACTAGGTGAGTACAGGGAAGGGGAGGGAAGGAAGGTGCCTCGTCAGACTATGAACTTGATCCTCTTAGTCTGTAAAGTGTTATTCAGAGTGTGCTTTATATAGTGTAATGGTTATGTGCATTCAGTCAGCATTGAGGGGAGCACATAGGCACGTGTCAACACATTCCCACAGTAAGTTAAGAGTGTACCTTGTGTGTTGCAGGTGTGTTAATAGTACAACCTTGTGTGTTTCAGCTGTTGTGTGTGCTTTATTTGGTTGTCGTAGCTGTTGTCCGTCAAAGGGCACCAAGAACCCACTTATGCTGTGTATAAACCAAGAGACCAGCGGATCGGTGAAAAGAACAACAAGAGGCAACACCTCTTCCCTCGGGACAACTCCCGACACATAAACTCTGGATGTGGCTTCCCCACTCCTCCCAGACCCTGCTGTCTCCCCTAGGTAAGGTGATGCACACACACACACACTCATGCACACACACACACACACACACACACACACACACACACACACACACACACACACCACACACACACACACACACACGCACTCACTCACTCACTCTTCATGCCAGGGTGTTACAGGGCACGGACTCTTATCACTTATAGCACGTGTCAATTTATTAAAAACTTGTGTCATGTTCTCCCTACCAAAAGTAATTAATATTTTGTTCACCATTATACCTGGCATTCCCAACCTTGACTTTCCCATTACCATCACCTAACCTTCCTTCACTCATTACACCTTAATTAGGGCTGAGATGTTGGACTTGATATAATGTTAATGAAAATAGTTTATCATGAACTCGGATTATAAATTGACATGACTTTAATTATAGTTCAATAATTATACATTAAGTCCATTTATGTAGTTTCCATGACCTTGTAGGGAACTGTATTTCATTTAAAGTAAATATTTGTTGTTTTCCTCGTAAGGTGATGGCGATGGAAGTTTTATTTTATTTTATTTTTTATTTACAGTTTATTTTTTATTTTTATTTATTAATTTATTTTTTGTGTGTGTTTGTGAGTTAATAGTGTAATGTTTTGTATTGTTACAGTTTCCACCAGGAGTTGTATGGGTGTTCACAAACCACATGACCAACTCACCAAGTGAACCCCAACTGACTGATGACTTCACGCCCTACCTAGGAAGCTGTTCCTCTCCAGACTTGTGACTCAACACCACAACAACAACATCACAACAACAACAACAACCACCTCTCGTCATCCCCAATAGCCCGCGTGGCTATAACATTACCAGCCACTTTTTCTGAAGAACGCTAATCCAACAACCACCAAGGTAGGTCATCACAACACCATACTCTTGTTATAACCTAACCTAACCTAATGTTGAATACACTTACAGCTGCATAACATCTTAAGGGTTAAAATAATGCCTTAATATTAATGAAACGCTTCCTATTCGATGTCCAAATCAGCTGAGTGGATGCAGATCCTTTTAATGTGTTTTAATGCTATGTGTTGTGCCACAGATGAGTTACAACGTGAACCGCAGTGTGATGGATGCCTTCTACCGCTACAAGATGCCCAAGATCATGGCCAAGGTGGAGGGCAAAGGCAACGGCATTAAGACTGTTGTAGTGAACATGTCTGACGTGGCCAAAGCTCTCGGCCGCCCTCCTACCTGTGAGTGTGTGTGTGCGGATGGTTGTCTCGTATCTTTCACTTCCTTACCTTCTTTTTATGTTCACAAGTTCACAATATAATAGCCTGTAATATAGTTTAAATGGAATATATTTTTAAATGTTTTTATATTTACCATGATGAGCTCCTTGCGTTCCTTGCCTTGTGTGTGTGGTTCAGATCCTTGCAAGTACGTTGGGTGTGAGATTATTATTATTATTATTACTATCTTAGCGGCGCAGGTTAGAATAATTTAAGTGACGCCTTCGTTTCTTGTGTTTTTTTATCTATTTTTATTTTTATTTGTATTCAGATCCTTGCAAGTACTTTGGGTGTGAGCTGGGCGCCCAGACCCAGTTTGACACCAAGAACGACCGCTATATTGTCAATGGCTCCCACGACGCCGCCAAGCTTCAAGACCTTCTAGACGGCTTCATCAAGAGATTCGTGCTCTGCCCTGAGTGTGAAAACCCGGAGACTGTACTCTTCCCTAATGTAAGTGTTGTGTGTGTGTGTGTGGGTGTGGGAGGTGAGGGGGGGGGTGGACAAATGTACATTCAGTTCTATTTATATTTATTTATTTGTCTTTAGTGTTGAGATGCAGAGGCAGACAAAGATACATTAAGTTTATTTATATTTATTTATTTGTTTTTATTGCATTGCTAAGCTGCTTCAGAACATTATTAGCTTTGATCTCGTACATATATATCCTTATTATTGAGTGTAATTAATATAGTTGTACACAGGAGCTGCCTTGTGTAGGTCAATGTTAAAAAAAAATATATATATATATATATATATATATATATATATATATATATATATATATGAATGTAGTTTTATGTGTTTCTTCATTTGTGTGTGTTCAGGAGAAGAAGGGCATCATCAAGCAGTCTTGCAAGGCGTGTGGCCACCAAGGAATGCTGGACATGAGGCACAAACTTACCACCTTCATCCTCAAGAACCACCCAGGTAAAGATTAAGGGGAGGGGAGGGCAGGGGAAGGAGGGAGGAAGGTAAGGGAAGGGCAGATCTATGAGGGAGGGGGGGAGGGAGGTAAGAAAGGGAAGGAGGGAAGGGAAGGGCACTTAAGAAGCACAATTTTCTATTCAGTATATTGAGGTTAAACACTTCTATATATGACTAGAAGCTTTTAATTTTACTTACTCCTGTCCATATTCTTAACCTGTGCCCTCTCCTCCTCCCTCTCCTCCCTCTCCTCCCTCTCCTCCATATCATTCTATCCTTGTCTTGACCTACATTGCTGAGGATAACTGGGTGGTGATGGTGTTGGTGTTGCTAAAGGTTTTGGTGGTGGTGTTGTGCATTGCAGACACCAAGCCCAACACCCCTGGCACGGCCCTCACCAAGAGGAAGGAACGCACCAAGAGGAGTGAGAATGGCGGCAAGGACTCGCTGCGTCCCAACTCTCCTCGCGCTGATAAGTCTGATGCTTCGGACAATGATATGAATGACACCAATGACATGAATGGTGATGCCGAGGATGCTGATGTAAGTGTATATGTCTATCTCTCTTTCTTTCTCTTTCTTTTTTTCTCTCTCTCTCTCTCTAAGGTATTTTCTGCACAGTGTTTCAATAAAATCTTGGACAATTGAAGACTTGTTAAGAAGACTTGTTCAGATAAATTTGCTTGTGATGGCCGCTTGTTAAAATGAGTTCAATTGTGATAGCCAGTTGTTAAGATGAGTTTATTTATAATGCTACGGACAGTTAGGTTAAAATCTTAATTTTCTTTGTTTAGGATGACTGGAGTCTTGATGTAAGTGAGGAAGCCATGAAGTTGAGGCAGAAAAATCTTACTGCCGGTGTTAAAAACCTCACCATCTCCAACGACATTGAGAAGACCCAGAGCGAACGTTTGGAGGTGTTCTTCGAGTACTGCAAGGTAGGTTAGGCGGCCTGGCCTTTACTCACCTCCACCCAGCAGAGGAGGAGGTGGAGGTTGCTGGTATAATTTAACTTTACTGCAATCCGTGTAACAAACCTTTCTCCCCCACCTCCCTGCAGGCCAAGAAAGATGAGGGTCAGTTGAAGCCTGGAGCCAAGGTTATAATATACAAGGACATCGCTGGTGAGGCTGAGAGGCTGGACATTAAGGAGAACAAGGCGGTGATGGTGCTGGTGGAACTCCTGCTGGATGACAACATTATCAAGCAGGTAAGCAGAGAAGCCTTGGGTCCTGCTGGGATGGGAGGCAGTAGGTAATTCTTGGTTAGTTAAGGTGGCAGAGAAAATTTTGAATATAATGAAAGGTACAAAGAAGTGTTGTAAATGAAAAGAGTTGAGAGGTCATAAGGGAGAATATCTATAGTATCTTAAGTTCTGTAAGGGAAACAAACTTAAACAAGGTAAAGGAATTTGATCCTAAATAATAATAATAATAATCTTTGCTATTCTCCTTGCTCTCTTGGGGTCCTGTATTTATATTTTTTCTGCTAATCTAGTAGTAATAATAATGTAGCGTAATTCTATATGGGTTTATTATTATTATTTAATATTCCTCTTGTATTCAGATTCCCCAGTACCGCATTCTGTTGGTTCTGTTCACTCACGGCAATCCCAAGAGTCAGAAATACTTCATTGGCGCTGTCGAGAAACTGATCGAACTTAACAAGGACAGTCTGCTCTCCAAAGTGCCCATGATCTTCAAGGTGTGTACGTGTGTGTGTGTATGTGTGTGTGTGTACCCTTCACCTATATAGACGAGTAAATATTCACTTCACTAATTCACTGTGTAAGATGTGTTAGGTTTGCAAAGTGTGTGTGTGTGTGTAGCTAAACTTTACACTATATTAATTATGATGACGATAATAACTGTGTATTTATCATCCCTCCAGGCTATGTACGACTATGATGTGATCGAGGAGGAAGTACTGCTGGACTGGGGCAAAAAGGTCTCCAAGAAGTACGTGAGCAAAGAGACAGCAGCCGAGATCCATGCCAAGGCTCAGCCATTCCTCAAGTGGCTGCAGGAGGCTGAGGAGGAGGAGACCACAGAAGAGGAGGAGGAGGAGGATGTGGGTGTGGAGGTGAGTGGAGGAGGAGTTATGTGTTGAATGACATAACTTTTTTTTCATTATTTATTCATATTTACATTTGTTTCATGTCATGTTTGAATGTGTATTGATGAATGACTATGTGTGTTTTTCAGTTTGACATCCGTGCCCTGAGCGAGAGTCTGAAGCAGCAGGAAGCCAAGACCCTTACCAACACCAAGCCTGTGATTGCTGAGGCTCCCAAGAGTGTTGGGTCTGGGGACGACCAGGATGCTGAAGGGGATGACAGTGACCTGGACATTGACAATCTGTGAGCAGGGACACCATCACCATCACACTGGGGGGGTGGGGTGAGGGGGGGGAGGAGCAAGCAAGCAGCAGCAGCAGCAGCAGGCTAGATTAGGGTTTGGTCACTGCACTGTGCAATGGATTCAAGTATAATACAATCCTGATTTATTAGGTATTAAAAAGCAGCTTATTCACTCAAGGCAACTACATCGCAAAATCATACTTATTAAATTTTTATCTTATTGTTTTTCTATATTTTTTTTATCAGTGATTGGTTTACTTAGTCCATTGTTACTGTGCTTGAAGTGCAAATTCTCCTCCACTCTACTAGTGGTATTTTACTTGTGTGGTTTCAAGTTTTGCAAATTTATTTTCTTGCTATAATGTCACGTAGGCAGACCGACCGACCGATCGTTCAGTTCAGTTCATTCTTGTGAAACATTTCTATATACTAAACTAGACTTAGAACGACACAAGTAAAAGTTCATAACCATATTGCACAAGACATAAGATATAAAGATATGTAGAGATGTTTGTTCTGAATTTTAGAGTTTAACAACTTAATTAAATCCTGATGAAAATCACATTTTTGGAGTAACTTTGCGTTTAGGCTGAAGTATATATTTTTAGCCTAACACAAAACATGATATTCAGAATTCTTGGTCTTATTTATACATATACATATATAAATATATATAATACACACATATATACAACCTATTAGTTACAATAGGACAATATAGTGAAGATCTCTCCGGCCTCTTGGCTAATAATCACACAAAGCTTTTAGATAGCATTGTAAAAGGTAAACATCGTGCATTTATGACCATTGGTAATACCTAGTTGGGGGGGGAGACGCCCCCTCCTTCACTAGAGGTGCGTAGAAGAGTCCGTTACTCGCTCTTACTGTGTGTACCACTCTCCTCTTTTCCTGCATTGTTACTTGGTGTTTGGGCCTCGTGCAAGTCATCAGTATAAATGTTTTCAACGCTCTAATAACTTATAAAGTGTCATTCAAATACAGCTTGTGGGTTCTTGTGTAATGTAAAGCATCATATGACTGTCAATAAGTATTGCTCTACTCAATTGCAAACATCGTAGTGAGTGTGGCAGTGGATGATATCTAAATGTGGGGAGGGCTGTGGTGGAGGAGCCGGCACTGCTGCGACCACACTTGTAATAACTAACCCGAGTGTGGCAGTGGTGGTGGACGGCTCGGCTAACCCCGGCCCTAACTGCATGTGTTTGTGGTGTGGCGGCTTGATTATACTCAACATACTACTACATACAGTACTATGAAACTGTGATCTTAGTTTGACTGGTGAGGGGAATTACCGATTAGATGAGACCATTGCTAACTTCTTATTTTCCTTCTCTTTTATATTTTTTATTTTTATTTATTTATTTATTTATTTTTTTTTACTTTTTCCCACTTCCTGCAACATACGTATGTGGTTATATCCCCTTGGCCATATCATGTGATAGACTAGGGAACATAGATTGAGCAAGCCAGTCTTGTACATAGATGGAGAAGCATAATTGTAGTGATAACTCATTTTCATTATTTGTTTGGCGGGTTTTAAGTTTGGGAATGCATCAATGTTTGCACTTTTTCCTCTTCAAAGACAAGTTATTCAAGTTTATTATTGTATTCATTATGCTATTATAATTTAAGGGCAAAGGGGAGTTTTGTTATGATTGAGAAGTTGTTATTATTATGCATTTTTCTTTTTTAACTTAATTTCTTGTTTTTTTGGTTTCAAGACATGACTTTAAAAAAAAAAATTGTTATTATATTAGTGTCCAAAAAAGATAACAGCACAGTGAAGAAGAGCCCGGTTGTTGTACACTTAATGCTGTATCAAAAAAATGATTCCATTGACATAACATGACTGGAGTGTGCGATGGGCGGCTGCCACTCACCAACTTGTCGCCATTGTTTTTTCTTCTTTTTAGATATTATTGTAAAGCTGATTGATAATTGTTGCAGCATCAATGGATATTTTATTGACCTGTGATTATTTTATTGGTTTAAGTATGTGTGTAAGTGTGTTTGGTAGTGAGGAGTGTCAAGTGATTAGGTTAAAATGAGGATTTAAGGATTGGACAAATATCTCGTAAGTATTTCAAGTATTTAATAAAACCAATGTCATTTCTAACTTTGTGGTGGCATAATGTACTCCAGTTGGCCTACACTTGATGAATTAGATTAACTTACAGAATTATAGTTTGATAAATAGCTGCAAAGTCCAAGCATATTTATTTATTTTGGGCTTGGAGTTAGGTTGGTATATATAAAAACAAAAACCCAAGCAGTCACTGGAGTACTTTGAACAACCCTTCATTAAGACTACCACCACTGGCGATGATATAAATAAATCTAATAAATTCAGTTAGTTCATTGTATCTGTGGGTAGTAAGGGCAGTAGGCGGTGGCCTCTGGAGTGTGGCTCAGCTGATGACACAACAAGGCAGGGAAGTAACTGAGGGTGCGAGCATCTGTTATCACCACCATCTGTAAATGACAAACATTAATTAGTAAGTAACATTTCACAAAGAATATTAACGTAGCTAGTTTATTCACACTTTTAAGGGTTGGGTGTCCCAGTACCTTTTTAATGTTATTAAAAAAAACCAAAAAAATCTATTTTACCTGATTGAGAGCCACAATGGGAGGGTTTTGTGGTCCAAGATCTAGGTGGTTGAGACGTTTGGCTGCAGCTTCAAACAGTGTCTCGCCGCGGCCTGATGTCACGCATTCTGCCATCTGCATCCAGTCAGCGCTGTACGGTCCCATGCACTGGTTGGGGGGGGGGAGAGAATATACGGATAATATGGAGATAACATAAGCGTCTTCTCCCGAGGTTAATACTTGCATGTCAGATATCTGGTTACAGGCTCGCAGGGTTAGGGTTAGGTTATTTTAGCTTAGAGCCTCAAAATTTAGTAGGCTAACCTTATCTCACATTTTACCCGAATATACATTTACGTTAACTTCGCTCCCATCACCACCACCACCTGGAGCCTCTTCCCTGCTTAGCGTTTTTCAGCCATAAAAAAAAAAATTATAAACTTCAATTAAGTCCTAAAAGTAGAAGTAAATTTGAACCAAGCATGAAAGAAATATTGAAAGTAACATTATACACAACAATAATCATGAGAACTGTAGTACGTAACCGTGTCTTAAGAAATATTAACTATCATTATACACATTAATAAGCAAAAATCATGCCATCCTTACCATTTTGGCTGCATTCATAACAGCAGGATAGCTTTGGTCGTCTAGGCTGAGGGTGGTCTGAACGAGGCAGGCAGAGAAGGCTAGTTTCATGGCAGGGTCGGGCAGCACCTCAGTAGCACACATCACTAAAGATCCGCCAGCACACTCCCCTGAACGGGACTGACAACCTCCTTCCTACACAAAGTAAGTAAATAAATTTTATTGACCACAAGTTCATATAATACGTAATACATGGTTATTGGACATTTAAGAATATTCAAATGCGTGTAACGAAATACTATAACACATTGATTCAAGTTTAAACGATAGAATACACCATTAATGATACAAGTTTATACGTGAACAAATTAAACAAAAACATCATCATCATCATCATCATCATCCAAACACCTCAGTTCACTCCCTTCACTAAAATTCTCACTATGCAGAAGAAATCCATACAAACGCTTTGCTACTGAACTTACCGTGTGTGGCAGCAGGTCGAGGGTGATGTGGGTGCCAAGAGCGTGCACAGCAGGGTACAGCTGGTGGGTGAAGGCGGCAGGAACGTTGGTGTTGGCCGTAGAGAATACAATGCTCACCTCAATCTGATAAAACACACAGTAGATAAAATAAATGTATTCAATAAATAAATAAAAATGTATTCTATTCTATTCTCAGTCACTTCAATCATGTTGCCTCCCTGTCACCTGTCATTACCGCCTCCTATGTACTGTACACTTTTTAGATGAAAATATGAATGAATATATTTTGTCTTCGCAGGGTTTAGCAAAAATAATTATCTAGGCTACCTTTTCATGGGCCTTAGGAAATATCTATTATCTGGAAGTGGGAGTAACGACACTGATGTTGAAACTTTATGAAGGACCTCATTTTCTTGCAAAGCGAGTGTCTGGGTCACTCAAAATGTCACCTCTTTCATCAATCTTTTCAATATGAAGGGAAAGTTTTTTACCTACAAACACATTTCTTTTATCTCTCATCAATCATATTAACTTGATACATTAATGTGCTAACTACCATTTAATTTCTGAGTCTTAAAACTTAATACGACATCTGGCAACTACTAGTTAGTCGGTGGCAAGGAAGTGTAAAAAGTAGGTGGCTGTCTGGTTGCCCCGCGCTGAACCCTTCCCTCAGCGAGCCATTACCTGAAGAGCAGTAGCAGTAGCAGCGGTAGCAGGTAGGTGAATACTTGCCTTCTGCGTGCTGGTGTTGGGCGAGTTGATGGTGGTGGTTGAGGGTTGTTCTGCCTGGGATGATGACGTGGTGTAGGCCATGGCTTGTTCGGGGTGAATAGGAGCACTTCTTACCTTCCGCTTGAGGCAGGGAATAAACAGGCATTAGTTAGATGGAGACGGAGTGTGACAGAAGTAATCAGTATGTGTAAGAAAGGAGACAGATCATAGCTATGTGGGTTATATCTTCCAAAAGGATTTACTGTTGAAGGATGTGTGTGTGTGTGTTGACTGTGTTGTTGGAATGAGTCTCTCCTAGGTGGCAGTTGCGTACGTATGCAAGAGGCTCACCTGTTGAGCGGCACCTGTAGGAGTGGGCATACCAGGCATGGGATATCGGTATTGAGGGTAAGGAACCATGGGAGCCGGAGGCCGAGCTATCGGAGCTGGGAGTGTGACTGGGGCAGTGGGATAGCCGGGGCGGGGTTGGACGTAGGGGGAAGGGTAAGAAGTTGATTGACCAGCGCCATATCCATAGTAGGGGTAGTAGCCGCTGTTTAAATAGTAGCACATCCAGTAGCCTCCGGTGTTGTAATAGGGAGAGTAGGTTTGGTCTCCAGGGTAGTAAGGAATTCGAGGGGGGGTGATAGGATACGTTGGCCTTGGCGGCGGCGGCCTTAGGTTCATTCCACAGGTGGGCCGCTGAGGTGACACAGCCGCGACGCTTGCCGCCAACACTAGCACGATCACCTACATGGGAGAAACAATCATGAAAACATAAACTGTAATTACTTGTCATTTGTCAGGTCTCTCTGTCTGAAGTGGTTGGCTTTATATATTGGAGAAATAAATATGCGGGAAGTTAACTAAAAACTGCCCGCCCATAAGAGGCTGGCTGGCGAGCTACATACAAACATTTGTCATCCAGCGTGGGCGTTTGAGCGAAATGTTCCATCCATCCTCTTGTATTGAGGTGATGACTACGTGTACCATTAATAAGAAGGAATAATGCATTGCTTACTCATGACATACGCATTTGTTCACTTAGATGTTATAGAACACAGTGCAAGAGAAGGATAGTAAAGGCGTGGGGATGAAATAAAAAAAACTTCAGTGGTGACAGCAATGGTCTGACAACTTGATCATCTCTCTCTCTCTCTCTCTCTCTCTCTCTCTCTCTCTCTCTCTCTCTCTCTCTCTCTCTCTCTCTCTCTCTCTCTCAGGACACACATCGTTGTTTGTTGCTTTATGATACACGAGCATCTTCTATCATCCAATCACTTTTATCTTACTTGAGTAGCACGTCGTCTCACCCCGAATACCCAGTCATTTCCCTCAGTACTTACGGTGCCCAACATGGTGTTCGAAGTGGTGGTGGATGGCACAAGGGGTGAAACAAGGTGCTGGTCGTGTCGTGCACACTGCCACTTATCTACGCTCTGTGCCTTGCTCGTGGCTTTTATATCATAAAGAGCTGGACCGGCGCGCTTATTGCCAGTACGTAATATGACCTCTCTCTCTCTCTCTCTCTCTCTCTCTCTCTCTCTCTCTCTCTCTCTCTCTCTCTCTCTCTCTCTTCCTTTGCCTTCACTTCTTGGGCACCTTTGACCACTCTCATCCCTTCCTTCTCCTTAATTACAATAACTCCTATAACACTACCTCTCTATTTCTGTTTCTACTTCTATTTTTAAGGTTCTATTCTTTGATGAGACATTTTTGCTAAAATCGATTTATATTGATTTAGTTTTACTTCATCCCTTAATTTCTATCACACACACTATTCCATGATTTAATTAGGTTAACTATTGTTCTATCCTATTGATGTTTTCTCCGCCCTCATAACTAATAATAAGTCCCTCTTATCGTATTCAAAGTCTGTTTCCATATTGTCATCCTTCTTTCCTGATCCACATTTTCCAGTTGAATTTCCTTTTAGTTACAAGTCAATATGTTCACCTCAGAAAAGATTGGGGGGCCGGGTGGCTCAATGGATAGCTAACACAATGATTATGAAGAAAAGCAAACATTCAACCACATCATTAGGCAATAATATGCCCGACATGAAATACAAATTGTGTTTTTATTTTATAATTTTGATTTTAATAATTCGTGTTCCATTCCATTGACTTATTTTCTTTTTAGTCCAACGTCTATGAACAGATTCTATTAATTTGAGGTCACTAACATAACCAAAGTTTCTAAGTGAACAAGAACATGAACACTTATTAAATTTATTCTTTGTCTCGCCATCGTCTCATCCTCTTGTAAGATGCACGTGGGCTGACTGTCCAGGGTTCAGTGTCCTTCAGGGGCCCCGCCAGATGTCTGCTGCTATAAGGTACATGACACACCAATGTTTTGTCTACCAATGCACCAGAACGGTTTCCTTGTGTTGGAGACTCGGTCCGGGTAAACACAGGCCGTGGGTAAGAGGGGACCTTCGTTATACAAGTGTTCCCACATGAAGCTACATTTCTTGTTACATCATCCCACACTACACGTGATGTTATAATCAGGCGCGGCGCCCCCTCGTTTTTTGGGGTAGGCGCAGCAGATAATCAAGATAAAAAAAATAATAAAAAAAACTATTATGTTCGTTATGCCACCTGTGCAGTTGCAAGGCCGTGTGTGCAGCTGTATCAGTAGTCAACTGTGCCTGTGCCGGTGCCGGAAACCCTCGCCCCTCAACCTGCGACCACTAGTTACATGTGGCACAACACACACCAGAGCAGGGTAGGCGAGCTAAACATTCCCAGGCCGCCTTACTCTCAGGTCATCGGCTCTGGTAAATACTCGTCCAGCTTAACGTTAAGCAAACAAACACACCGATTCCAGATGGTGTGTGTGTGTGTGTCTGTGTCTGTGTGTGTGTGTGTGTGTGTGGGTGGGCGGGCGTGTGTGCGTGTGTGTGTGTGTGTGTGTGTGTGTGGGTGGGTGGGTGGGTGGGTGTATGTGTATGTGGATGTGTGTGTGTGTGTACTGTCTGTAATAATATCCCGATCTTTCCTAGGAAAGGGATACACCGTTGTCCAAGGGGAAGGGAAAGAGAAGGAGAAAGGAAAGAGAAGGAGAAGGGAAGGGGAAGGAAAAGGGAAGGGGAGAGGAAGGGAAGGGGTAGAGGAAGGGAAGGGGAATGGAAGGGGAAAGGGAAGGGAAGGGAAGGAGAAGGGGAAGGGGAAGGGAAAGGGGAAGGGGAAGGCAGAGTAGTGAAAGAGAAAAATCAAGAAAGAGAAGGTAAAAGGAAAATACATTCTGACACTTTGTAATATTTGAGATTCATAATACTTTAATTTCACTTTGATTTCCTTCTTTCCGTTTGAACTATTCCAGCCTTGAAAAGCTTTACAAAATATATAATGCAATATTTACTTAATTTTTTTCTCTCGTTGTGGGTGATAACATTAATTTTAGTCGTATGTTCAAAATGTAGATCAAACGTAGATTCTTATATGTCTAAACGTCTTAGGAAATTAACAACCTTCCAATTTTGTTATGCAGAACTTTTTAACACCTGGATTTTTATATATATACCTCCCACTGCTATCGAGTTACAAGACTTACATAGCTATTTCTACGTGATAAAACTACACGTCGGATTGGAAAAAAAAGGCCATTATAACTAAATGGGTTAAAATTTTAAGATCTACAAATTTGCTCTCAATGACAATCTTCATATCTCTATCGGAAATGTAATTTATTATTAATTATAAAAAAAATTTGGCGAGCAGCGATCCGACATTGAGAGAGAGAGAGAGAGAGAGAGAGAGAGAGAGAGAGAGAGAGAGAGAGAGAGAGAGAGAGAGAGAGAGAGAGAGAGAGAGAGAGAGAGAGAGAGAGAGAGAGAGAGAGAGAGAGAGAGAGAGAGAGAGAGAGAGAATAAAACCAAAAATTAGAAAAAATAATTATGTCGTGTATTCGTCCTGTATTCATAGCAAATGTAGTAGCTACGTACCTGATTTAGAAGAGGTCTCAGATTAAGGCATAACTAGTGTATTAAGAATAATTATATGGAAGGTATCAAAATAAGAAGAAAATATTGAGTAAATTAATTGCAATAAAAATGATTGAATGCAGATGGATTATTTAACGTGAATGGACAAGGTAGAAAGGAAGAAGAAAGTGAAGTGAATTGAGTGTAATTTGAGTGTAAAGATGAAGAATTGAATGATTTATCAGGCGAAGGAGGAAAGGAAAAAAGGAAGGATGGATGGATGGATGAATGGAAAGAAGGAGGAGGAAGAGGAGGAGAAGGAGGAGGAGGAAGTAGGTAGTTAGGAATGGATAATGTGTTAAGGCTTGATTAAGGTTGAATTATACTTTAGTCACGAACCTTAATAATTGAAACACACACACACACACACACACTCTCTCTCTCTCTCTCTCTCTCTCTCTCTCTCTCTCTCTCTCTCTCTCTGTGTGTGTGTGTGTGTGTGTGTGTATGTGTGTGTGTGTGTGTGTGATACTGTATACAGGAACTGACTTAATTATGTGTGTGTGTGTGTGTGTGTGTGTGTGTGTGTGTGTGTGTGTGTGTGTATTTAACTAGGTGTGTGTGTGTGTGTGTGTGTGTAATTCATTTTTTTAGGGGCATATTTTCTCATCTGGCCTATTTCTCTTGTGAAGACATCTATAGATTATTGCTCCTTTTTATGTTTTTTACAGTAAATATGTGTATTTGGGCTACAATGATCGAGTTACCTCAACCGAAGTCCAAGTTCAAGTTCAACCTCTATTTCTCCTATTATCCTATATACAGGGTCTGGCAACAAGCAGGATTATATTTTTGGATAATATGGAGATAAGGTTAGCCTACTATTTATTTTTGGACAAGTTTCCGGAAGTTAATATATATTGCAAGATATTCTGCAACCTTAATTATATCTGACATATAACTATTAACCTCGGGAGAAGACGCTAGTATTATCTCCATATTATCCCTTATTTTTTATTTGCCTCTGACCAGTACCCTTTTGTTGTAAGACAGAAAAAAGGAAAAAAAATCCGTGAATCTCAATCCAAGTCCAAGTCTCAAAGTCAGCGCCAGTCACCACGTTGACACACACGCTCAGCTGTTCCTGTGTTTACTTGGTGTTCCAGGTGGTGGTGTAACTTGGTGTCCATTGTTGATCAGTGTGTTTGGTGCCTCTACACAAGGCTACTACTACACACTACTACTACTACACGAGGCACCAAGTAAAGAATAAATTGTGTCAATCATTAGCGAGCATCAGCTGACCATACATACGCACACAGATCAGCTGGCCATACGTACACACACCATGGCCACCTTTACCTGTCTTACGTGCCATGTGGCATTCGCTGAGGCTGATGGCCAAAGGGATCACTTCCGTTCAGACTGGCACCGTTATAATTTAATGAGAAAGGTGGCTGAGCTGCCGCCTGTCTCGAGGGAAACTTATAATGAACGGGTAGGACAACAACAACAACAGCAGCAGACTGGCAAGGTGGGTGTGTGTGTTTGTGTTTGTGTGTGTGTGTGTGTGTGTGTGTGTGTGTGAGGGGGGAAGGGTGGTGCAGCTAGGTCAGGTCAGGTCAGGTTCTCATTGTGTTTCCTCATAAAAGACAAGCTCGTCACATTCTCTAAAACACGGAAAATATGATGGGGTTTATTTTCAGTTCAGTTCGAGCCCCTCCATGTTGTTGTCTTGCTGTCACAGGAGGCTTTTATTTATGATCTGCTTGAAATACGGTGGTAGTATTCTTACAGTCCTTTACTTACCACATAAATCATAATATATGTATTGTGGTGTTTCGACACTGAATAATGTTAAGTATTATGGTTTTTGAGCCTTGATTAATGTTACGTTTTATGGTTTTTCAACACTGGATATATATTTTTCCAAATTTGTACGATGAATATTGTTATTTTCCTTTTTTTCATGATTTAAAAAATTTTTTTTTTTACTTTTTTATTATTATTATTATTTATTAATTTTTTTACAATATAGGGTACACAGCCTAAAATTAATACAAAGTGCTTACAGATACGGCAGCCATACCCCGTTGTCATCCCCTATTTGTATGGCTGCCGTACCTGTAAGCACTGCCTAATTTATAATAACTATAATTATACAATCTACAATTAGGAAAATATTTGCTGTATGTGTTGACAATTTAAAGGTTCAAGCGTTCCTCCTCCTCCTCCTCCTCCTGTCCTCCTCCTCCTCGTCCTGTCCTCCTCCTCCTCGTCCTGTCCTCCTCCTCCTCGTCCTGTCCTCCTCCTCCTCGTCCTGTCCTCCTCCTCCTAGTCCTGTCCTCCTCCTCCCCGTCCTCCTCCTCCTCCTCCCCGTCCTCCTCCTCCTCCTCCCCCCCGTCCTCCTCCTCCTCCTCGTCCTCTTCCTCCTCCTTGTGTACTAGTAGTGGTTGTTGTAGCAGATTATACATAGTTGTTCACCCTTGCAGACAGCTGATGGTTCCAAAGAGAAGGTTCCATGCCGTCCGTGCAAGAAAACCTTTGCCAACCAGAATGCTTACGACAACCACATCAAGTCCAAGAAACACATGGAGGTGGTGGTGGCAAGTTTTGAAGGTGAGTGTGTGCAGGGTTGGGTTAGGTTTTTATATGTTGGCAAACCCTATTAGTTTTATACCTATCATTGAATTTACCGTTCAACTAACCTAACCTTTTGTTTTAGTACCAAAGGGGATAGAATTTACTGAGGTCCTTTTGTGTGTAAACGTTAAACTTATATTTAAATACATTTATGGAAAGAGGTGACATTACTTGTTCAGGTAATTTGTTCCACTTGTCAATGAAAAGTTATTCCTCCGTAGTTGAAGCCGGTGTATACACTTGAATAGTTTCTTGCTGTGGCCACCAAGATCAGTAAAGAAGGTTGACATATCTTGATCCTTAAGTCCTGACAACAATTTGTACACCTGCACCATAACGGCACTATGTCTTCTAAACATACATACATACATACAGTCTACTCCATTAGGTCAAGGGTGTGGTCACATTTTCCACTTCTGTTGTAGTTTCATACAATATGCTTCACATTTATTATTATAGCCATTCCAGAATTGTATATCTTACTTTGTAGAGTATTTCCAACCACCGCATCACTTGTCAAAAATTAATACGTGTAATGTAAGAAAAGAATGACTAACATTTTCTATGGTAAATTTTTTGCTTATTTTTGCTTTTTATTTTGACTTTATACTAAGCACTTCCCACGTGTGTGTGTGTGTGTGTGTGTGTGTGTGTGTGTGTGTGTGTGGTGCTTTGAGAGACAGTATATTCATCGTAGTTCCATGACATGACATGATTTCTTGCTAATTTTATGCTTGTATATTTGCAGCATCAAAAAATAAGAAGAATCTTAAACATCAGAAGAGAGTCGAGGTGGCAGCAGCAGCAGCAGCAGCAGCGGCAGCAGCAAAGGATGATGATGATGATGATGATGATGAAGATATTGAGGTAAATATAACATGAATAAATAATTGGGTCCAGTCTAGACATTCTGGACATGGTTGGAGTTAATCAATTGTTTGCATCTTATAGTAAAAAAAATAAATAAATAAATAGAAATTAAAATCTTTCCTCATATGTTAGTTCTTCCAATTCTGGCACCATCTTAGTTGTGTGTGTGTGTGTGTGTGTGTTGCAGGTGGAGGAGGTGGACAGTGATGAGTGGGAGGGAGAGGCGGTGGAGCTACTGGACTGCCTGTTCTGTACCCACCAGTCAGCTACCTTAGAGGATGAGCTGAACCACATGAGTGAGACCCATTCCTTCTTCATCCCGGACCTGGAGTACTGTACTGATGTGCCGGGACTCATTACCTACCTGGGCGAGAAGGTGGGTGGTAGGGTCTGGTGGTGGGTGGTTTTTTTTATTTTTTATATATTTTTTTATTATTATTATTATTATTATTCAAAGGGTGCCACCCATGGGTAAACCTTACCTTACCTTACCTTAATCTGCTGACTTGCTCACAGATGTTGATATTAACTCCACCCAATTTCTGCCTTTTTTTGTATTATTTTTGTATTTATTTTATACCTAGCTATCCCAGACAGACCTAAACTTGTGAAAAATATATAGATAATTTGTTCTCGGCCTTTATTGTTCACATTTTCCCTTTATTGCTACCTATGTCTGTTTTCATCTTTGCCTTGTGTAGGTCAAGTGGCCTTCTGCAGCCTCCTTATGTTCTTATGTTCTTCAGATTGGGTGTGGGTTTGAGTGCCTGTCTTGCAAGTGGAGTGCCCGGAGGAGCCCAACGCTGGACTCTGTACGCAAACACATGAGTGACAAGCGGCACGGCAAAGTGGTGTTGGAGGGAGACAGTCTGGTGGAGTATGCCGAGTTTTATGATTACTCCTCCTCGTACCCTGATGCAGGTCAGTACTATTACCCTGTTACTCAAGTGTGATGCTGCTGCTACTCTCTAGGTTAGGTTAGATTGGAGTTTGTTGTGTATTTACCTAGTTGTAGTATACAGGGCCTGAGCTACACTTGTCTGGTCCTGTCTCTGTATCTATAGTTGTCTAGTTGATGTACATTCTTTGCCATTATCATCCGTATATTCCTTAGCATCATGAAAGTGTTATGTGTGTGTACAGTAACTTATATCCTGATGAATGTGTCTCCTTTTTTTTTTTGTCATTACCTGAGTTACCTGTTGTTGAATTAATGTGTTGTGTGTCCTCAGGTGAGAGTGCGTCTGTTGATGTTGATGTTGATGATGAGGTGAAGCAAACAGTGATCTCAGGCAACACTTATCAACTAGTGCTGCCGTCTGGTGCTACTGTAGGTCATCGATCACTCGCCAGATATTACCGGTGAGTGTGTTAACCTTACTCCTTCATCTTTTTATGTGTGGTGAATGAGTATTAGTATATTTGTCACTTTATAGAAGATAGTTAACCTAGATCTACATGAATACACCAAAAGATATGTGAATGTTTACTTGCTTGCTGTCCTTACATATATTCCCTCCTTGCAAGCTCTAATCCTCTCATTTCTTTCCTTCCTCTTCTTCCTCCCATGTACTTCCTATTCACTCTGTGTCATGTTAATTCTTGGCATTCTTTTCTTGTGGCAAAACTCTCTCTCTTGGTAGTGCATTTAATCGTCCCTCTTAATCACTTTACATTCCATTCCTTCACCACTACTTAACCTAATTTGTTATACACACTTTCATTACTTTCTCCTGTAATTTTTCTGTTACCAATCATCATAGTTTCCTTTCACTCAGTTCTAGATTACAAACAATTTTCCAGGGCTTTCTATGCTTCAAATTGATCTTCAATTTATCATTGTTCTTAATCTCACACAGTCAGCATTTTTTATTTCTTAATGTTTTACCATCAGACAAAACTTGGATCCGGCTCGAAGTGGTGTTGTAGTAGTGAAGAAGAGGCCGGGTGCAGCCTTCCACAGCCTGATGGCAAAGTACCGTGCGCTGGGCTGGGCCGGAGCCACCAAGGTTGACGTGGAAAGGTGAGTTGTTACAGATATTGTTTGTATTCTTAGTTTATTTTCTCATTACCATTGTAGAAACCCAGATGAAAAGAGAGAAAAAGAAATGCCCTTTCAAGCCATTTACTTCCTGGAATCAATCAATCATTTACTTCCTGGAATAAGTCAAAGTTTACTTCTAGACTCCTTATAAAACAGATATGGAATAATATTTTGAGGATCACTTCAGTAAGCTCTTGTTAAGTTATGTTCCTGTGTTCACCATAAGATTACACTGTACTGAACATTGGCATAAACACTTTCACTGTTTATATAAGGCCAACAATACCCTTACATAATATTACCTTCACTTAAGTTGTCGTATAATTTCAGTCAGGTCTTGATTGCAAACTTCTGTATTAGCAGTTTGGTGTCAAGTTTTATTCGTCATTATAGACTAAACGGGATTGTCTTCACATCTTCATTAAAACCCAGCCATTAAAAGGTTTTAATAAGATAACTTACTTACCTAGTCATTTTCAGCTTAGATCTCTGCATAGAATAAAATAAGTGTTTGGTAATGTTTTAAAGCTAAAGTTTGTATATGTGGAATTAGGACTTTTTATAACCAGTACAGTAGATATTTTTGTGTACACTTAGGCTAGTTATTCCCAGTGTTATTATTTGACTACATTTTCCAGCAGTCAGTCATTCAGTGAAACAGTATGTAACAACTATTGATATGCATGTAAGGATGTACACAGAACCTTATATCTAATTTGTCTGTTTCAGGAAATCCCGTGACCTCAAATTCATGACCAAGCTGCACAAGAAACAATGGCTCCACCTTGGAACAAAATCAAACAAGTTATTCCAAATGCGATGCCAGAACCCTATATAAACACCAGTAAGTTAAAGTGTGTGTCTATATGAGAGAGATCTACATGTAAGTATTAGGAGTATAAGTCTGTCTAGTTATATAAGGAAATTTTCAGGGATCTTTTAATATTCGTTGGTATCTTTTATGGAACCTCGGAGAATGTTAATGCACAGCTGTAATAGTAAATCCATCATCAATAACGTATTGGATTAGAATCATTTTAGTTACGGTTAGTTTGCTCGTAAATATTGGGTGACAATTTCTCGGGTCATAAAAATAAGTTTACTCTGCATGTATGTATGTGTGCAATAAGAAATCTTTGTGTATCTTAAGTTTCAAATACTTAAGTAGACTGTTAGTGTCGACCCATACTCTTTCTAATGTTTATTTTTGTCTTTCAGAGCCAACATGAGCACAAAAGCTATAGCCGGATGGAAGATGAAGCAGTGGGCGTGCACGTGACAGATATTAATTCCAAGTTTATTATAACCACAACAAAAAAACGAGGCATTCAATAATAAAGATGAAGTAGTGAAAAAGTAGTATTAATATAGGTGATGGAGTCCCAGGCATCAGGTAAGGCTGGAGGGATACAGGTAATATATATATATATATATATATATATATTCACTCACTCAGCCCACAGACCCACAGGATGTCCCCCACAGGATGTTTACACCACACTCAAGACTCCACACAGCCTCCACTATAATATATATATATATATATATATATATATTATATATATATATATATATATATATATATATATATATATATAATATATATATATATATATATATATATATATATATATATACACACACACACACACACTCACTCACTCAACCCACAGACCCACAGGATGTTTACGAACCAGTCAAATCTCACCACAGCCTCCCACATAGAATCTCTCTCTCTCTCTTTCGTTGGCCACACAGACCTGACACACACACATATATCTGATGTGCATCCATTTAATTAACACACAATGACAGGCACTTTCTCTGCGGCTTAAGTTTGACTCGTGAAGATTAACAAAAACAAATTTCAATGACTTTGGATACAAGAATTACATGAGAGGAGAGGAGAGGAGAGTTCACCTGGTAAGGCTGCAGTGTGGATGTGGATGCCACCCGGCCGGCTTTTTTGAACTATCACTATGTCACAACACATTGAAAGAACAAAATCAGTGCTGGTGGTGGGATTCTTCCTGTGCCGAGAAGACATGCAGTGAGGAGGTTTTGGCGATGGAATGTAAGTAAGTACGCATGTGATCCATTTAGGAAACTCCAATATCCTTCGGGTTGGATCAATAAACTGAAAAAGAAAGGACCAAACTACAGTATATATGAGAAAATAATAAATAAATAGATAAAATATATATATTTTTTTTATAAATCCATATTAGTATAGGTTACAAACACTTTTGAAATGATGCACAAAGTTGAGTTGTAATAATTTAAACCATCCTATTGACAACACACTAGAGGTGAAATCTGTGAGGTTCCCTACGTACTAGCATGTGTGCGCTCCACACACACACACACACACACACACACACACACACGTACATAGCTGACTTTGAAACGTTAGTCAACAGTTTATCACACCCTGGTAATGACAATTGGCTACCTCAACATCCATCAATATACATAAGAACTTTGTAATTTTGCTAGAGATCAGATGAATAGTTAGGGCGATGGCTGAAGGCTTGAGTAAGTAGATGGAGTGTTTTAAACCTCATTAAATTGTCACCTGTTAGAGTCCTAACATGAGGCATTTTTAAGGAGTCACTTACAATATTTCCCACATAGCAACATGTTACAATTGCTTAGCTATTAGCTTGGTAATTTTAGCGAATAATATTTTATAATTTAATTGCGTACCATAAATGTGAGTCTAAGGCGCCGAGTCTCTGGTATATAATTTTTCTTTTTGGTATGGCAAAGTCACTTAATCAATTATCAAATATTTTTTAGTTATTATTATTGATTAATGGGGATATAAGCCAGATTGATTATTAATTAGATGTAACTAGTTCAGCACACTTTCACACATTAACATCAATAACACCTCCTAGTTTCCTGTACAATGCATGTCAACACACTTGTGATGCCGTTCTGTGCTGTTGTAGGACGGGAAGGAAGGACACCCTTTGTAACCTCATTTACCCGACTCTTCTTGTTATTTTCTGTGTTGTATTGAACTCTTTTCTTTTATAATTTTCTTGAGTTTCTTCTCTCTTGTCCACATTTTGTATAGTTTTTGTTTTCTTGGTGTAGATTACTTGGTATCCAGCTGCCAGCACCAGCATCTTTTCTTGATCTTGCCCAGTCTTCAAGTGCTAAGACGGTATAATATTTAAGTGCATTTTTCTGGGTAAAAGTGCAACTTAACGTCTTATCATGCGGGAAATATAGTATAATGCAGCACACTTAAAAGTAATCACACCTTGCTTGCTCTAAAGGAAATATATGTTTAACTAGCAGTGAACTTTTCAAATTTGTTTATGAATTTGCAAAACTTATGAGAAGTTTTATAGACTTAAAAATATGGTCCAAGAACTTGTTTTCCTCCTTCAGACTCTTTCACTGTAGGATATTCGTTGTTGTCTGAACATATAAGTACCAGATACTTATTTTGTTTGGCTGAGTTAGGGTTCACCTGCAGTCAAAACATAACCCTCAAATAAATAATGTAATGAAGGTTTTCAAGTTCTTTGGAGAAAAGATAAGATAAGGGTTTGGGGTACACACTGTAGCTGTGCATAGGTGTGTGTGTTCATCTCCCGTCACATTGGCCTTCGAGCCTGTGGTGGAAAGTAATCGGTTATCCCAGGACACAGAGCCACTGTGACATTCAAGTTTCCACAGTTTACCTTCCCCAGGCTTCCCTAGGTACCCATTTATCTACCAACCCGTTTGGGAGGATGAACAGCTGGGTGAGCTGTGTGCTGACTTTCCTCATCCAGGATTGAACTCGGGCCAGCGGATTCATAGTGAGACGTGCTAACCACTGCACCACTGAGGCAATACTTTGGAGATACCCACCTAATAAACCAAGACATTTCTACACCAATAATTTATAGTAATTTGAAGTTATAATGCTGCAACTAATTCCAATAAATGTGTTTAGTTACCGCTTTGTATTTTTTTTGTGTTCATTTGATGAAATTTTGATTATGCAAGAGATGAACAAATTATTCTCAAATTAGTCTCAATAACTGCCTTTCCTCAGCCACTCTGATGCTGCTTAGGCTGCTAACTAACTACGCACATTGAACAACACACATCATGAATTATGAATTGTCAATAAAATATGCAAAGTCGATACCGATCATTGAATAAATACTATTCCTGCAAAGCCAGTGTAATATGTGACTTGGCATCATATTTTTCCTGCGTTCAGTTTTACCTTCATGACTCAATAGAATTAGACCACCAGACTTACATATGTGCATAAATAAATAAATATAAACACACACACACATGTATGCTTCTTTTTAAGGCACCAGATAATGTCATCTAGCAGTAACTAACTAAAAATTTATTACATGAAATACTTATAGATGTGAAGATAAATCAATAAAATGTCAAATATATAATACTGAATCAATTTAATTAAGAGTGACATTCTTACTGAGTTACCAAGACTTTGTTAACTTACATTCCTCTCCTTCCTTCCTGCAATTTCACCCTAATAATATACCTTTCTCATCCCTTCTTCCCTCTATTCCACACACAAAATTAGGTTAACTCTCTTATTAAATATTTTCCTAACTTCCCCTCATCTCACTACCTCTCACTTTTCCCCTCATTTTCCTTACTTCCAAAAACATTCTTATAATTTCTTTCCTTCACTTTTCCCTAAATATAAATCTTCCATTCTTTTAGAGTGTTTTGGTGGTGTGGGTGTAGTTAGCCTTACAGTATATAGTAGTAGTAGTAGTAGTAGTGGTGGTAGTGGTGGTGGTGGTAGTGCTATCCATCATTCTTCGGTGCACCGGTCTGTGAGAGGTGCTTGATAATGTCTACCCAGTTGAACCCGCGTGCTCGCTCTCCGGCTGCGTTCTGACGGTCCCACATCCTACGCTTCTGAGCTTTCGTTAACTGTTCCTTCTTCTCCTTCTTGCCCTGTGGATGCCATTATTCATTAGGTTAACATATTTATATATATAGAAAAATAAAGAGATAGACTAATATTTTCTTAGAGAGAGAGAGAGAGAGAGAGAGAGACAAAAGGAAGATGATGAATAAATAACTAATGGACTCTCTCTCTCACACATAACAACCATTGGTTGGTCATCAAGCAACTACAAATATACTATTTCTCTATCTATCTATAGTCTCTCTCTCTCTCAAACGATACAGGATTATTGCAAATTTCTCTCTCTCCCTCCCTCCCTTCTCCCCCTCACACCCAATAATTTTTTTTCTCTCTCTCTCTCTCTTTTTTGTGTTTATCTTAAATTTCTTATCTGTAATTAATATTCTGTGAGTACACAACCCTCGCTCTATCTCTCTCTCTCTTTGGACGTACCGAAGAAGTGTCCTCGACTGTTATTCTCGCCATGTCCGAGATCACTTCAGAGACAGGTGGAGGTGAGGCTTCGTCTGATTGGCATTCCAGTAGTTCATCTTTAGCTTCTTTCAGCCATTCAAACAGAGTAAAAGTCATACTCATTCCAAGGTTAATTTCTGCTTGTTTCTGTAACTCTTCTATGATTCTCTCCTTCACTGGCAGCATTCTGTAAAAAAAAATGTCTTTATTTAATTCATAAGTTCATATTCTTTAGTTGTCAATACTCTAGTTAAGGTGTGCATTTGTATCACTGTAATATCTGGCTTTTTCATGTCTGTACATTAATTCCTTAACTAGTATCGAGTAGACCCAAGACGGACGGACTTACAGGTGTTTGTTGTAGAAAAGGTCCATGTTAATGGCCGGGATCTGGTCCGGATAGTCGGGTCCCCAACTGATCTCAACCAGGAACGATTTGCTGTTCCCTGCTTCACCATACTGCACACGCACACACACACACACACAGGGTAAAGGTAAATATTAATGGTAGGGACAAAGGCTTACTAAGCTAACTAACTATCACACTTGATCATCTCTATTGACCTTGAATCTATCTATCAAAGAGGCAAAGACAGAAGTTTACCTTAGAGCAATGGTTCCCAAACTCGGGGTTATTCATCCCCTGACGGTAATATAACAGTTTTTTGGGGTTAATGGAAGGGTAATGTTCAAAGACAATAAAAGAAAATATATCTAGTGTTTTAATACAGCCATATACATCAATATTGACAACATTTTGTGAAAGGGTTAGCACACCTAATGTGGCATGTTAAATTGGGTAATAAGATGAACAAGTTTGGGAACCACTGCCTTAGAATAATATTATTCTGCTTATATATATATATATATATATATATATATATATATATATATATATATATATATATATATATATATATATATATATATATATATATATATCACAAAGTATAAACATAATCACATAATGAGAGATAAAACCAAGATGTAACTTAATTATTATCTATTTAGGGATACTACATAACTATCTATTTAGGGTGAACCGCTAAAACCGACCAACTTTACTTTATATTGAAATGTTGACTGGCTGATCATCGAGAAGTTGTCATCGCCTTCATAGATGGATTCCAACACCTCGCGCTCCTCATCATGTTCCTCTCGCATGGTTTCTGATCCTGTGTAGGGGGGAGCTGCCACTCACACCACCACCACCACCACTGCTGCTGCTACTGTAACTGCTGCTGCTGCTGCTTCCACTCACAGAATTCACTGGAAAACAGAAATATCATGAAGTAACAAATTGTTGAATCATTAAGTCTAACACTGTATTTTTTATGTAACAATACACATACGCACACACACGCACGCACACACACACACACACACACACACACACACACACACACACACACACACACACACACACACACACTGAAGGAAAGGAAAAACTAGACAAATATAGATACGGAGACAGGACCACACGAGTGTACCTCAGGACTTGATAAAAATATTTGAGTGCTCCTGTACATTAGAAATGCAATAAAAAATAAATAAATTTTTAAAAATTAAAAAAAGGAGTGTAATGGAATTTGGGAAGAGCAAGAGAAGGCAAAGGGACTTTTATTCAATGGCCGTGCTAGTAGCGGATTTGTTAGGTTTTATGAGACAATTTTTGCTAGCGTCTGTTAGTAAACATTGCTTGTTAAGGCCTTAATAAAAAGTTACTGATTGTCGTATTACAGCTGACTGACCATGCTGTGTCGCCCCTTGCCACAACTGGCGCCCTAGGCGGCTGCCTATACCGCCTATGTCCAGGACCACCACTGCTTGAAGGCACTACCAGACGAGACTCCTGTACCTGGGTACACAGCACACTGCAGAGCAGCCTCTAACTCCATACCAGACCAGATTGATCTCCGGAAAGAGGACTCTCGGGCTGGAAGTAGCGGTGGACCACCACAGCTATGAGGAAGATCCTCTAAATTCTACCAAGTAAATCAAGTAAATACGGCAGCCGTACCCCGTTGTCATCCCCTATTGGTACGGCATGCGCCAGCGTCACCCACCGTGTTCGCATTAATTTGACATTTTCATGGTATGAAGTTTCAAAAACACTTAGAAAGTTATCAACAGAACAATCCGCTATTCGTACAGCCTGTGCCTTATTATTTACTGGTAAAGCATCTTTCAAGTTATGTTAGGTTTGGTTCGGTTATATAAGCTTTTTACCCAAAAGTTAGGCACGTGCCGTATCTATAACCGAGCACTATGAGGATACGACTTATGTTTGGTTATGGTTAAATTAGGTTATGTTAGGTTTAGTTAGGTACCATAACAACGTAACAACAGTGGTGGTGGTGGACTATACGTGTCCAAGCAACACAACAACATGGCGGGGCTCGTACGAGTACTATGTTTCTGTTGTTGATGTTATGGTAATGGATGCATGGTGATGACATGTGTCTTAACAAATATTAAACAACAATACTTACCTGGTAGGCGAGGGTCGTGGGCTGTACTAACACTACTACTACTGCTGCTGCTGTTACAGAGGTTACAGTAACACAGTAATAACACACCGTAACACACAGTAACACACACCGACAGACACATACACTGGCCCTGACCACACACACGGACCACAAGTTATGTACTGAATTGAGGATGTATACCGAAATACCAAAATTATTGTCCGGTATTCAATAATGTTAAGTATTATGGTTTTTGAGCCCTGATTAATGTTACATATTATGGTTTTTCAACACTGGATATATTTTTTTTCAAATTATACGATAAATATTGTGATTTTCCTTTTTTTTCGTGATTTTTTATTTTTATTTTTTTCTACATTTTGGGATAACAATCAATTACGCAAAAGCAATTGAATACAAAAATGGTTGACGCCACCAATTTAGGGGACTCAACGCTATGCGGATGTAGGGTTAAGGAAACCGACTATTACCGGTATCGGTACCATCTACTACACCAACGATTATATACATGCATGTATATAATCCTTAACAGGGACGAAGGATTATATACTCCTTGTATATAATCCTTGATACGGACGGAGCCAGGCGCTGAAAATCCCATCTTATGTACCGTTTCTTAATTGCTACTGTGAGATAATGCCGCCGAGCCTTTTGTAGCTTAATTATATTCTTATTTATTTGTATATGAACGTTGATTTAATAAAGATTCAATGCATAATAATAGGCTACACATGATATTTGTGTAGGAGTATAACGTACGTACGTTGTCCTGCCTTTCGCCTTATAAGAACATAAGAAATAAGGAGACTGGAAGAGGCCAGTTAATGACCTACACGAGGCAGTTCCTTGTCTCCCACCCTTGGAATAATCCAATATTTAGCCATCCCACCTGTCATCCCTATCCATACTCTGATCCAACCGTCTTTTAAAGCTACTTACTACGTGTCTACCCAGCCTATTCCAATCGTTCACGACTCTGTTAGTGAACCAACACTTTCATTTACTTGTCTATCTCAACTAACAAATACATAAGTCAATAATTAGATCAATAAATACATTAATTACTTAGCTGGCTAACCACTTACCTACCAGTAATTAAGTAGGAGGTCACTAACACTACACACATGACCTGTCTAGATGATGCGACGCCATAGAATAAATAAAATTAAAAAAAAGTGAAATAACGTATCGAGTATACTAAATCTTTTTTTTCTCTGATTTATGAATATGTACATGAGAGAGAGAGAGAGAGAGAGAGAGAGAGAGAGAGAGAGAGAGAGAGAGAGAGAGAGAGTGTGTGTGTGTGTGTGTGTGACCCAAAATAATCAGTTATGAGTCAATTACACAAGATGGGCGTAAATACAACACACAACTGGAATATTGTATCTGCGTTCACTCAGATTAAATTGTGTTCGAGATGAGAAGAATCAATAATAAAAGATGTTTTTCAACGGGAAAGAAGTTATGTATGTAATCACAGGAAATCTGAAACATTAGATGAACTTAATAATTATTGTTGTTTAACGTCATTATCAAGAGCCAGATGGAGTCATTAATTAAATACTTCCAGAATTGATTGATTGTGGTTTAAATTACATGAGGTGTAAAGGTAGTTTCATTATTATTATTTTTTTTTTTTTTTTACATGAAAAGGGTGCAAAGGGACAACAAAAACAAGTAAAACAAAAATAAATAAATAAAGTTTCCAGTCTCACCAACTCTTCCTCTTTATTTCTGTTCTCAGCTCATTAAACCCAATCCTTCACTCTCCATCTTATCCTAACTCATCCTTGTAATGGAGTGAATGTAATAGTTTTTCTTCAGGAAGGTAATAAGTCTGTATTTACCTAGTTGTAATATACAGGGCCTGAGCTACACTCGTGTGGTCCTGTCTCCGTATCTATAGTTGTCCAGTTTTTCCTTCTGTTGATGTACATTCTTTACCATTATCACCTCTTCCTTCAGTCCATTCCAAGTATCTATAATATGTATGTGTGTGTGAGTGTGTGTGTGATCGGATCAAAGTAAAACTCAATACATATATAGAATAATAAATTGCAGATATTAGAAATTGATCAACACAAAGTTAAAACATCATTACATACTTTATTTGGTTATAGCAATGAGTCCAGTTCTTTAATAAGCGTCAATTTGTTTTAACTAAATTTTCTTGAGACGTCAGCTATCCACTTCCTCAAATCAAGACTTACTGAAGGATCAATCTGGATAATCTGTGGAAGAAGAAAAACAGTCATCATTAGTTAGTTAACCTTGCGTGATTTTACGTATTATTGTTATCCCTTAGCCAGTACCCTTTTAATGTTCTTTAAAAAATAAAATAAAAAAAATAAAATAAAAAAAAATAAAATTTTTTTTATTTTATTTATTTATCTAACCTTTGCTCACCTAACTTAGCGACCATTTCAAGTCACTCATCCCAAGCTAGTCATAGTGTGTCTATATCTATGATGACTCCTGTGGCCTCTAGAACTCCCTTTACCCAAGATTTTTTTTTAACAACAAAAAATACGTAATTTTCTTTTTAAATAGCAACAAAATTTAACATACATACCTTTTTCTTTTTCTCATACTGTGAAATAATGTTAATGAGTTTCTGTTTAAACTCCCACACATTTTGTTCAGCAGCAGTACATCGGTGTGCAAGGGGAGCTTCCAGCCAGGCGAGGGGCAGTGTTTGGAGGCTGCCAGCAGTGCCAAACAGACTGGCCTCAAGGGCTTCACAGATACTCAGCCTGGAATCAATTTAATATAAGTACCCCCTCCCTTTCTCCTTCTCCCCTCTCCTTTCCTCTCTCATCTCTTACCTATCTTCTCTCCTCTCATCTCTCCTTCCCTCCATTTCTTACCTACCTTCTCTCCCTCTATCCTCCTCATTATTTCTCCATCTCTCCTCCAAGGGCCTAAGGGTTAAGAGGCGACAGTGTATGTGTGTGTATGCATGCAAGGGTATGTGTATGTATGCAAGGGTGTGTGTATGTATGCAAGGGTCTGTGTATGTATGGGTGTATGCATGTACACCTTGTCTCACACCTAAGGATGCAAGCGGAATGAATGCCCCGTACATAGATAGATATATATAGATCTCCAGGCATAATTATGAATGCCACATCAAATATCGGGTAAGTAACGATTACAAATTTGAACCAGAAATGTGTGGCAATTGAAAACCATTTAAATCCAAGTATAAGTGTCTTGTAACACTTAATAAACACTTGTAACACATTATAAATACACTTACATCTGGGTGAGGCAGGAGAACTGTGGACTTGTAATGGTGTTGATCTGCTCCTGTACCCCACTTACACCCGCCAGCAGGTCATCTACTTGTTTTAGCAGCACCTCCTCCCTGCTGCTGCCTGCCCTTGGCCTGCCTTGCCCTCGTAGTGGTAAGAGGCAGGATAGTGTGTGGAGGGGAGAGGGGAGCACACCTGATGCTTTGTCCTCCTCGTTCTTTTTAATCATACCTTCAAGATGCACCTGTCATGAGGAACAACGTTTACATGAAAATGAAAAAAATAAATAAATAAAATAATAAAAAAATAAAAAAACCCTTTCATGAAAAAAAACCCGCTTTCTTTCTCTCTCTCTCTCTGGTCTATAGTGACTTTACTGCATTAATGTCTACACCTAAGTAACAAAACTTTATACCACTCGTGTCTATCTCAGCACATCTATCAGTCATCCACTCAATACATTCTTATTAAACCGATTATTATCATTATTATTATTATTACTTGATATCAAAGTAGACTCAGAACTTTTTTTTAATTATCCCGTTCATCTCATTACCATCCTGTCCTTATAGCTAGTGTCTCTGTCCATCATTCTGGTGTTGACTGTCTTGAGAACCTCCAGCATGTTAGTAGCTCGGTGACCCTCTGTTTGTAGTGCAATGATGAGCCAGTTGTAGCGAGCGGCCTGTGATACCAGCTGTTCCATTACCTGTAAACATCAATACATCAATATTTGGCTACACACACACACACACACACACACACACACACACACACACACTAGCTGCTTTATCCCCTGTATGCATAAACATAAATA